>JARJDR010006154.1:0-11679 GCA_030264135.1 Myllaena sp. GC000078 | reverse complement strand
TACTTAACTCGATTTTCTATAAATAAAACAACGACAACCGGCGACGGTGACAAACGCGCTCTCGCTAAAGTTTGAAGTTCGAGTAGTTTGCCATTTTGGGATTATAACTTTATTATCGCCGCCAGTTCGTAACCTCTACCAGCGGTGAAGATGAAGCTTATCGTACTCCTTGGAGCGCTACTGCTGCTTCTCAATCAAGGTAAAGGGTAATTGCAAAACCGAATAGCACTTATTTATAATTTCGCGGTGTTGATCGAATGGTTATGAAAAAAACGAGCGCTCATTAAATTAATTACTTACCACATCGCATTGGACTCAGATCGAACGCTGATGGGATGGTGTATAAACGAACCACTAATGCTCATTACTCATGTGTGCCCGGCACACACATGCCGTAATAAACCGAAATAAGTAACTAAGCGCGCGCGCGGCGGCGCGAGCGACTAAATGAATTGCGGGCTCCGGACTGAAATGAAATTCTTTCCACATGCAACTACTTTTCTCGCCGGTTATACTGCATTATTGTACGCGGTATATGTAGCGTGAAGTCGTGTAGCGTGAACTTTTTCAGTTCTATAAACAAATACAAAGTGCTGGACGATCGTAAAAAGAACTTCACTTTTACGAATTGCAACTGACTGAAAAGTTGTTGAATGTTTTCCGCTTCCACGATGGATTTATAGCATTGCTTGTTTTCGTGGAAGTTGCGTAATCTTCATTTTTTTACAGTGAACCAATTTATTATCGCATAGTTCATACATGTCAAATGGAATCAGCCGAATAACTAAAGCAATTTGTTCGTATTGATTAACAGCGTAAAGTTTAATTGCAAAAAATGCTGATTAAGAATAATATTAACTAATTCATACATTCAGTATCACAAGAAATTTTGGAGTAGTTTAAATTCTACCAATGTTGTAAGTGAGCAAAGTGAACGCGGATGAAATTGTGGTACATGGAGAGGAAGTAAAAAATTAATATATGACACGCAGTAATAAATACTTGAAATAACCGCGTTTCCATTAGTGCTCATGTAGTAATCATGCGATGAATACGCGCCGGGGAGCTGTTAAATGCTGCTCAATTTTGATTTATATAATTATATAAATTATAAATAACGCAAGATTGTGCGAGCATAAATTTGATCCCATTCGAATGTCAAACTCGGTGCCTTATCGAAATTTCATTTGTTTAATGTTGTGTCTGTTGCCGCCACGAAATGATATTTTTAACAAATGCGCGTTTCTTATCTAAATACCTTCGCGTTCGTTCAGCTTAGGAATATGTTAAGGTTAAGCAATTAAAAATAATAAAACTCATGAACTGAATTACGGAATAGAATTTGGTTGAACGAAAATCAATAAGTAATTTCACCATGAGCATGAATTGCAGTCATGGCATTACAATTGCCGACTGGATGCACTCGCATCAATGACGATTAATAATGCGTTTATTTGCTCTCTGCGCCCGCTCTTGGATAGATGATTGATCGGTTTATGATTTATAGGCGAAGGTTAAACCTATCGAAATATGTGTGCGTACTACTTTGGACACCATCTCTTCTTTCTCTTCATTTTCTCTCGTTTTGCATTTGCATGTAATGTGTACGGCATTTGAATTTTTTAATTAGGAAAGGCGCGTGTGCGGCACTCCCATACCCATTTTATTTCGTATTGAAATGCAGCCGACCAGCGCCAGCACTCGAAATATGCGTGCTCATGCGTGCGCGCGCTGTCGAAATACAACACAATGAACATTGTAATTAGAATTACAATTACAATTACAATTACGTATTCGTAATGTTTTATTCATACATTTATATGCATAGATAGGTGTTAAATTGCAATGCATTGAGTTTTCTTCCGGGAAGTTACATTTTTCTTTTTGTCTACATACAAAATAATATCGATCTATATTTTGGGGTGATATTTAATTACGTAGAAATTGTATGTATGCGTTTCAAGGGTACAATTCTTTCATAACCCAATGACGCATGATATAGCATGAAGATGGCGAATGGGCGATTGTAGATGGGATAGATGAGG
Organism: Myllaena sp. GC000078; assembly: GCA_030264135.1. Taxonomy (NCBI): domain Eukaryota; kingdom Metazoa; phylum Arthropoda; class Insecta; order Coleoptera; family Staphylinidae; genus Myllaena; species Myllaena sp. GC000078. The sequence continues at coordinate 9,634 of JARJDR010006154.1, read as the reverse complement.
CGAAGAAGGTTTTATTGCGCTGTCTGTCGGCACGTGGCAGGCGGGGGCACTCTGTTGGGGAAGGAAATGGATTTGGAAAAACGCTGAAAATACAAATGACACTAGTGTAACTACCGAATGCCCAACATTATGATGTTATTAACTCAATATAGAGAAATTGCAGCGCAGTATTGTTTACAAAGTTTAATGAAATTCATCGATCTAGCTACTTATTAGCTACTGTCGAGTTGCGACAGTAGCAGCAAATGAAGCGGAAATAAAGTCGTTTTCCACTTGCTTAAATCACTTCCAATCTCAACGTTACTATTAATTAATGGGAGCAACTCTTGACATTTTACTTAATTCAAACCGAGCGAAAAATCGAAATAGAAGAAGAGATTACTCGGTATTTGAATAGGATGAGGAAATAAAATGCATAGCGCGCGGTAGAATGCACTTCCGTTTGCTTTGACCATCTGTCCCGCACGGGGCAGAAAGAATAACATTATTTCCAACAAAAATTAGGCTAACGTTTCCATTAGTTACCTACTCACTTATACGCTTAGGTAGTTTAGTGCGTACTCGTATTTTGGTAATAGTTGTTTTATTCAGTTGAACATAACGGTAGTCTGCTGGAAATTATGCAATTGCTGCTACCACCATAAAAATACCCGGTTTTATTTTTATTCTATGAATTAAACATTTTAGAATTCATTTCGTTTTGGAAGAAATAATAATTTTTGATTACATTTATCAGGAGTTATTTGTTGAGTATGCAGACATGAACGAAAGTCTTATCAACGTTTAGATTTAGATTAGTACAATGTCTTATCGTCTTCACGATTTACTTTATGATATGCGTGTAAGTACATACACTTCTTATAAAGTACGTCAGGTGCAGTTATCTTGATTTATCATGTTTTTTTTTGATGATGACAAATGCTTCCAGTAATCCAAAGCATACACGCAATTCCTGGAAAGTTCACTCCAACACTGTCGCCACTTTCAACAATAATTACTAATTACTTACTGATTGTGAGTTTCACTTTAATTATTTTCCATCACATCTCGGTAATTGCGACAATTTCATTTTAGACATTTCAGCTTTCATACACTGATAAATAACTTAGTTTATTACTATAGTTCTTGACCATGAATAAATACACCGCATCGCCCTTAAAAGTAAACCAATTTAAGCGGAAGAAATATGATAGGATCCTTATATAGATATGTATTAAATTGTAGGAAGTGATTTGAAAGAAACTGTTGTTCTCAACGCCCACGTAATCGCTTTTTGATTATTTATGCGCTGCAATTCTTGGGTTAAAATTATATGCAATTACAATTACGTCCCACATGGAATGCGATTTGTTATTCTTAAATCCAGCAGCGCTCATCCATATCCCAAAATGCATCGATGTCATTTGTAATTCATCTATTTTTCTTTTTGCTTCCTGAGGAGGTGGTGAGATAGTTTCCACCTGGTTCTGGTTTAGTCTAAGAAAGCAATGTGTGTGGTCCCTGTACATACTTGATCGATGTAAATATCGACCATAAATTTATTCCACCTGCAAACCTACCACTTTCTGATCGATTCCGACCGCCCATTTCTCATCTTTTGCACTACCATGTAGTAGATGATTACCAGGGAGCGAACGGGGTGATTTTGCAGTGCAAACAACTATACTCGTTCATCATCGTCGTCGGCCAACATCCATTCATTCGCACGTGCTGCTTGCTGCCCGTTTTCCACTCCCAAGCGTTACTTCATCGCTTATGCACGCAGAAGCGCACGCGCAACGCGTTGAATGCTTTAGAATTTCTTAGTTATTATTAGCCTGAATGAATTGTCATCCGGAATTGTTGCACGTTGCGAGCGGCGAAGAAATAACTCTTGTTCGGTGCCTCGTACTCTGTGATTAAATTGTGCCTGGCTGCGATTTATTGGAATTAGAATAATGTTCCAAGTGGTAGGTGGTAACGGTTATTAGCTGTCGAACGATTATATTTATTGCTTAGACAATTTTTCCCCGGCGCGGTGTTGAACGCATGCATTGAATATTGATGAAGAATTACTATTAAATTGCTAGTTTCACAAAAAAATTATCTTCGGACTGCAATTGGTAGAAGAACAATGAATAGAATAACAAAGAGATGTCGCGTTGAGGCAGTTTTCGGAGCAATATTAATGTAAACAAACGAAGAATACCTAACTTTATTAGATAGTTCATTCTGCGGAGCGATCGAATAACTTGATCGTAAACCTCGTATTTATTGTAAGCCTTGTCTTCGTTTAGTGTCAGTTATTTTACGGAATAGAGCCGCAGCATCGCAACAATCGCCATTGAGCGATAGAGGAGTCTTCGTAGTGTTCGTAGAAAAGTACTTAATAACAGCATTGTTTGCTCTTTGTTACCAAAGCCATTCTCATATATCAAACGATGTTACTGCGCCTCGAGATAGTATCATCATGAAATTAGACTAAATTTGATATCAACGTACGTGGTACCTGTATTTACACCCTCCTAACAACACACCGAAGGACGAGAGGAATAGGCGGAATGGTCATAAGGAAGTTTGTTCAGCTACCGCAAACAATGCTCGAGCTTGAGATAATAATATTACGCGTTTGGCTGGCGACTGCACTGCCAGCCACAGCGAAACCTCTGAATTAAAATAGTAACACATCCGAGGAACCGTATTTATATATATAGTCGAAAAAGCAAATAGCGTATGGTGCATGCCATGCTGCCGCTCGAATTGCAGCCTAGCGTGAGCGGGATAAATCGCAGTAAAATGCACAGCATCAGCATCCGAAATAACTAAACTATAAATATTAAAATCCACATCTAAATACATACATTTGAGCGTTTAACCGCACATTTCGTACATACGGTTGTTGTACTACTGTTGCTGTCTCTAAATGCATTTGGCATTGTGAGCGGCGCGGCGTGGAGAAAATGCATGCAAATGCTGCACACACGCACTGCAATTTAGCGCAACGAAAAATAATTTCCTCCATGGGATAAATTTAGAAATTATGCCAAAAGTCAGGCAACGGTCGGCCAAATGCACGCACCTAAACATTACGGATGTATGTATTACGTTCCGTGGAATGCGGAATGAAATCACATCAATCGCTCAACTTCTCCTCCGCACCGCACCCTTTTTCCCTGTCATAATCAAATCCAATTGGGATAGATTCCATTAAGGGCACCCTCATCATTATCATTATCCAATGCACTTTGGAACAAATCAAATACCCATATGGAAGTGTTAATAATGTGAGCCGATCGTTAATTCAGTAGAATCGTAATTGAGTTTCTGGTGAAAGTCATTCTAATATGCAGTCGACCAACCACAATTATTATTACGAGAAGAATAGCTTTCTGTCGTTGATATGTACTGGGATATTATCAACGTGCAAACAACTTGAAAAGGGGGTATCGCACTCTCGCGTATGCATTGCAGATGCAATGCAATGCTTATCTCCGATATTTATTGTGTGAACAATATTGTACCTTTGACAGAGGCTGACTAAGGCTTAGGCAGACGGGATGTGAATTTTTTGTGAGTTTGAAGAGCTTACGGGTTTTTTTTCTATCTAGATCATCCTCAATAGTGCATTGATAATAGGTGTTGAGTTACAGTTTGCTGTCGCCCTATATAAACTTGTTCTCAATCTGTTTTTGAATTGAAATTGTCTTAATTTACAGTGAAGTATTTTATTATTTATTAGTTATTTTTGGTGGGTTAGGTATTTTGATGGGTTATTCAAATTCAAATCATTTCACACCGTATTTCTTTTCTTGGAAACCTTTGTTATGAGCATTCTTTTAATTCGCTGCATTTGACACCTTGTATAATATTTTTTACCTGCCACACAAGAAACTGGAGAGATGCGACACGGCGCCAGGTTTAATTTATAGCCCCAGTCCCGAAACGATGAGAGGGCCTTACTAAAACCCCAAATTATAATCTCATAGTTTCAATTCACCCCCCCCGGTGGGGTTCCAATCCATAAATTTGATCCTATTTTTTTGCTGCTGTCTTTCTACATTCAACCTCAAACACATTTTATTAAATTCCGTTATGGTAATGTTAATACCTTTCGATTTGCATTCCATTCGATTTGCATATGAGATGCATATTATGATTATTATGCATAGGAAAGTGAAAATATCAACATTAGCAACTGATCTGCCGATTTATTATAACACCTTTCTATTGTTGCGCATTCCATTCCTTGCTCGACCCTTCGTAGGGTGTTTGAGTTCGTTAGCATGGTTGACAGTTGATTATTTTCATAGTCGATGCACGTCCTCGCTGACCGACGATGGACGGCTATAAATATGTCAATCCTATGATGATTGCGCAATTCTGCTCTTACGGACATGCGTGTCTATAATAAACAACAGAATTGAAATTTGAAACGATCGAGCATCGATTGAAGGTTGCTCCCCGCCCAAAAATCATATTCGGCGTGCGCATAAAAGGTTACAAGAGAAGAAAAGTGCGGCCAGTGCGTGATCATCACAAGTGGGATGGTTAAAAATAAAAAAGTGGTTGTAAAAAATAACAAGCGTCATAAAAACGTAACACGTCCAATTGCCAGCTTTATCATATCTTCAACAAATTCATAAAATAGTTTATCCACACGGCTAACAATAAGTGTAGGAATTGCATAAATAATTATAAGAAATGCAGATGTATCATTTCGCTAACGTGATGATTTGCGTGTGTAATTTTTTTCGGGTGCGACTGTGCTTAAAATAAACTGTCGGCGCGCCGCTCCGGCTGGAGACAGGAATTTTATTTTGATCGGCGACTATTTTCATGCAGACTGCTCCTGTTGCCGTCCATCCATCCATCGTCTTTGATCTTGCAGAGTTATCCTACAAACTTCCTTATAACTAACCAGCTTGCGTATACAAACAAATATTAGTGCATATTATTCTTATCGGAATGTTTTGCACAGTTTCCGGCATGAATTATTGCCGGTATTGTTTCGAAATTAGTTGTGCCACCGATAAGGAACTCGCTCGTAAATTAGGTATCAATAGCTATTGATTTACTGCTGGTAATTGTTGTTATTTACATGGAATGAATAGAAATGCACGCGTAGTGGTGTTTCGATCATCACTTTGTATAATAAAATGTTACTCACCTCATTTCGTATGCGCCGTATGCCACGAAGAGAAGTGGTGGGTATTTGAGCGATTTTGTATTCCGCACCAACCCAGGCGCATAAAAAAACGGTTAAAAATAAAGTATGATTCAGTGGATGTGCATTACTATCACGATGTACGATGTACCATGATCATGTTAATAATATTAACGACAAAGCCGAAGAAGAGTCTCAGGCGTTAAGCGCTATTACTCGTACTGAGCGCGTCAAGTACTCAGTGCTTTTCGGCGGCGGCCGGCGCCGTTGTTTACGAGTGATTCGTGTCGGCATGATGGCAGTTACTTTTTTATTGAAACAATTCTTGATGTCACCGCGCGTTGAAGATATGCGGGAGGCACACAAGTGTCGAGCATCATTTGCTGTTCAACAGCGGCGGTGGCGGCGGCACGACAGCTTGAAATGCGTACGTGATCCCAATACGGAATCCTGATCAAAACTTTGCCACTTGTATACCTTGTAACTAACCACAGGACTTATAATCTAATTCGTTTTTTTTCTCATCGTGCAATGTGTCGTCTCCTTGGCGCGATTTATTTCCTTCCCTTGAAGTTTTTTGGCTTCCTTCGTGTCTGGTATAAGTATAAGTAACCGATTGGGGAAACAGTTCTTTGTACTCGATGTATGAAGTAAACAAAATCATCCATAGCGTGCGTGCGGCATGAAGCAGGAAAAAAATAAGCGAGGGGAAGTTCACAGTTTGTCAGTCGTTGCGCATTCCGTGGGGTGATCGCCGCCGATGGGCCCTTCAATACCCAATTATAACGAATTGACGTACGGGCATGAATCACGCACGCAATCTTCACTTCATACAGAGATGGAAATGGTGATGGTGATGGTGATGGTGTGTGGAAAGATGACGGTCGGTTTTCTATTCATTCGCGTCAAGTAAATAGTGTTGGCTTTCATTTCAATGAAAATAAATCCGGCGTTTCTTTACTTCCGCCGGAATTAGCTACTTTTTTTAGAAGCATCCCTTTTGATTAGTGAACATATCGGTAACTTTAACGAAACCGTTAACTACGTAAATTATAGTTGTAGATTGTATGTAACGTTAAGGCCCTGCGAGGATGTCACGATTACGACCTGCCTTACAACATATCTCCACTTGCAGTAAACTAGTTTTTGAATTGGTTGGGTGTACTTACCCGATATGCCCCGCAGAAAGCTGCGAAGTGAATAAAATCGCGGCCGCATGGTAACTCCGTTAATTTGGTCGTTAAGTTTTTTGCCCATGAGTCATGAATGATCGCTTCATCCTCTGCTACAATCTTTGCCATTGTGGTCAAGCGAGGGCGAATAAGAAGGCGGCTTAATTACACGCACACAAATACGCGTATGGCTGCAGCGCATCCACATCCGTTCGTTTGGTCGCGAAGAGATGAAGATGAAAGCGCTTCGTAAACATTGTCATTATTGATGTTTAGCGATTATGACATGGCTGGTTGGCTGTGCAGGGAAATCGCAAATAGCTTTCAATGATAAATAAAATTCATTGCTCATTGAATGCACAACGCTGCGTCTTTATTGTCTAAGAAAGGTCTGTGTAGAGGTATATGCGTTGCGCATATGTTACTTGGACAAATATTTGTTCGTTTTTCGTTTAATTCCACCATGTATCGCGCGCGCATATTTAAACACACGTCGCGTCGTGCCGCTTACATCATCATCTGCAGCCCACATTTTTGTTTAATCACCGCCTTCGCCATTCACCATCACCATCGAAATACGTCTGTGAATTTTCTACGCAAACACACTAAAAGTGCAAAAGATGTGTGTACGTAATTTGACGAATTACGACACTATTCGAGTCGAGTGTAAAAATTATCTCTGTACATGGCTGGCAAAGTGGTTGTAAAACAACAGCGCTTGATAATAGCTTTATAATTGTTCTCATCGCGTTTTTATTACATCGGGTGTAAAACAACTGCACTTTTCATCTTATCAAACACGCACCATTCTAATCACACCAAACTGAAAGAAACGAGGTATTTGAAGGTTGCTTGCTAAATGTCAAGTGGAAAGCATTTTGTTTTAATATGAAGAACAGATGCAAATTGCTACGTCGACATCGACATCGACATGCAAAAGTCGATCTGTCTGGCAGCCGGTTGCATAAAATGCGCATGAAGAGGAGAACCAGTCGGGGCGGGCGCGAGATCACCGAGGACACGGGATTTAAGTTGCAAACATTCTGCGCTGCTGCCGCGAAGCATGTTTTTATGTCATCTGCATGCGCATGGAAATAAGTTCCAGACAAGATTCCATCTTACTAACAGCGACAAATATTACTCGATGCGTGGTGATATCCTGAAATTGAAGGAGATGGAAACTTGAAAACAATAGTTTTCTGAACAACAATGAAAGAATGGAGTACCTAGGTACCAATGTGTGTGGGATTGGCTTCTCGCTCTGTATGCCTTAATCAGCTGAGGCTAAGAAGGCTGAGGAGCAAGTTCTCCGAACAGGTTTCGCGATCAACACCGCCACCGCCACCACCGACGACTCCCAGCCTCCAACTCGCGGACTTATTAAAGATTCTTAATCATTCCTCGCAATGCAATTGAAAATGAAAATCAATACAATCGCACTTTGCATACTTATCCTTTGCAATAGGTACTCTTCCTCTACCTATGGTATTGATTCCTAGATTCACGCGTTTAAGGCGTGGGCGTGAGCGTTTTGTAAACAAATTTCTTATTGATCTCAAATTCTTACTACATTCGCCAATCTAACAATAAGTGTTTTCCATTATTACCTGAGTAGTAAGTGCATAGTAAGTTTCGTGAATGAATGTCGTTATCCGATGCTAGCTAGCATACTAACATTCATAGGCATAATTTCAAGACTGCTAACCTATGTGTTACTAGTTGAGAGTCTACTACTAGGCGGCAACGAAAGTTGAATGTCCCTTTAATGTTGCGCTGTGCAACGCCGTCGTCGTCATAATGTTTCGATATAGCTACGTCGCCGTCGACACCGCGTCTAGCCTCGCGATTTTATTCCTTTCGCTTTGACCAATGGCTAAATCGCTAAACGATTGCTAGTTCAGTTTCATATAAGTAAGTGTCTTCATGAGAGGGGAAGTTTGCATCAAGTAGATTAGTACGGGTATTGTCACTTATGCGGATGGCATGCGGGCGTCGCGCTTTATAGAAAAACATTCTATGCGCATCAGCGACTTCGACTTACTTATCTGTTAATGCCTGTGACTCTGATCTTTCATTTTATTTCACCAGATTGCGTCCGAAGTCATTGGTATAGACACCGACCGTATGTAAATTTCAAGCGATGATACTCTGCTTATCACACGGTATTTTTACATGAATATCGTCAAAATATTTACATATTATTTGACTACAGTTAGTTAGGATTTGACTTTATTCTTGCATTTTACTTGGAACTTGGGGAATTCTATTTAATTAGAATTAAATTTGAAAGGTTATCGTTTTGGGATTAATTGGGAATCGCATGTTTATTAAATTTAGTAAACATAAAACCAAAGGAGATTAATAAGTACATTCGTTGGAGATAGTTACTTAATTGTTTATAAATCTATATTTATTCATTCATTCATTTATGCCCCCGCCACTTGTCCACTTTGTTGGTTGCTGTCGGAGTTCAAAATGTCAAATTAAACGTAATCGCGCAAACATAGAAATACAAACAGATATAATATAACACAATAATTTCAATGATGATCGAGCACACAGTGTTTTTGACGTTAGCGCCATGGTCTTTCATCGCCGGCAATGCCAAGCGAAGAAGACGAAGAAAAAGCGAAACGCAATCACATAAATTATAAACGCATAATAGATCTATTGTTGTGTTCCGGCCGAACGTGTGGCATAATGGCGCATTGCATGCATGTGCATAATATGCATTTTGTTGTCGAATCGCTGATGCGCATAAACGAATATGCATGCGCCGTCTTTTGATTTATACTAATTAATTTTTATTGCCGCTGATGGCGAATGCCATGCAAAGGGCACGCGCGCGCTTGGCCATCATGGGTTTCGTTTAGTGTCAGCAATTGTCGACGCCGACTAAAGTGCATTTGGATTGGAATTGATGACGCCGCCAAAAATAAACGAAACATAAAAATAATAACATCCGAAAGTTTCTCGCTGGATACGCTTCACTGGTGATGAGTTATTCCATGGATTTACAATCGATCAAACGTTTGTGTTTCTAGTTTTTTTGTATTTTAATGCTGTAAAAATGAAATCTAATCATTAGGATAGAACGTCCATTAAGACCCATTTCGGGGATGTAGCGCAATAAAAAACGCTAAAGACGTTGAATTAGTAAGAAAAAAAATACGTAACCCTTCACATGTGATGGCGAAGGAAAACGCGGCGCGTATTGAAAGGGACCACCGCGGTGGCAACAAACTTTCGTGTAAACACGCTTGGCTGCATGCATGCATCACTCGCAAGTCTCAGCGACGCATTACGTGATTAGTGAGGA
>JARJDR010006146.1:0-20484 GCA_030264135.1 Myllaena sp. GC000078 | reverse complement strand
GGCGATTAAATATTAACCGCCGGTTAGCGTTAACCGGCTTTTATGAAATCCAATTTTGACTTTAACCAATGATTAGTGCTTTTAACGGGCGGTTAACGTTTTATGAAATCGGGCATAAGTCATTTGTGCACGCCGTCGTGTCCTTATTGAATTCCTGCGCGGTGCGAAATAAAAAACTATGTCAAGTATAAAAGCCGTGTGGGTCATTGCATTGACGGGTCGAGAAATTACAGCAACTTTACGCGTAATTATCACCTATTAATTTGGTGGTGCCCATTTCCTACATTCCATCAGTCGACGAACGTGCGCGCTCGTTAATTTCCATTGCGTCTCAATGACGAGAGCAGTAAAAAGAAAAGCAACGTTTATTTTTAGTCCGTTGCCTACACCTTATAATTAATGCGACCACGAGAGGCATTCTTCGAGTGTGATGTTTACGTTTACAATGTTGCAGCGCGCGCACACGCTTGTGTTGGCTTTGTAGCCATACATGTATTTACCGAATGGGGCAATTGGTTGGCGAAGAACAATCAAAATAAAAGGAGGCTGTGTCGCTCTCGTATTGTTTCAACAAAACGCACCAAATGTAAATGGGGTTTTGGCTGCGGCGCGGGCTGGTTGTTGGGTGTGGACGTGGAGACGACGCTTATCGACATCTCGCCGTTCGTTCCGCGGTGCGCGCGAAGATGAGATGACCATCGGGCCGCGCGCCAACACCATGCGTGTCGCGTTATCGCGCATCCGATATCTTCCACGCACCGCGCGCGCTGTGTTTGCTTTTGCTGCGAGGCGCGCGCGTCCCTTTAATGTTTGGCCCGCTGCGCTTTTAATTAGGCCGCACTTCGAACAACTTAATTAAACTCGGTGTGGTGTATCAGTGGCGCGCACCCATTATAAAAACCTAATTAAAAATAAACGATCCGATTTATTGATAATGCTTCCAAACCACCCACTCTCCAAAGCGGTGCGTGCGCGTGTGTGTGCATTGATACATTAATTATGAATGTTTGTTGATGCGTAAACCGCACGGAATCGAATTACGAAGGGCCGTTTTCGATATTGATGCTTTCTGACGCGCGATTATTGATATTTATGATATTTCCAACGCGTCTCCAACCCCCCCGCGCGCGCCGGCAAAGAAACGAGTAGATGAGCCGAACGAAATTGATACGTTGCGATGCACTCCTGTGCGAGAGAGGGTGGGAGGATGTGCACGACGTCGTTTTGATTATGTAAAGAGATTAAGTGCCCCCAGCATGTTCCTCCCCATGCGCAACCCCACAAAGCACACACACCCACACACACTAACACACGCATACAAATCGATGTGATTCGCGCCATGGGGATGGACCGACGCATCGATGAAAGTAGTAAGTAAGTGCCTAAGTGATTTTATACATGTCGTCAAAGATCAATGCAAGTAGTCAATGCCAATCATCCAATTAATATCTTGTGAAATTTACATCATCATCATCATCATCATCGGCGTCATAAACAATTCAGTTTCCCCATTGGCTGCAGCAAATCCCTACGGGCTGGCGCAGCAAACCGTTGCATGCTATAATCGTTCGAAGAGAAGAGACCAAACCGGCCACTAAAACCAAACAAGCGCAAATTGATTCGTATCGTATCGACGCGGCGCCGGCGCACCCAAGCAAATTGGCAGGGCGTCAAGCATCGCAGATCAAAAACCGCGCCTCTTCGCGTGTAATTCGATAGCGTTCATTCCGCGCAACGTTATGCAACGAATTTACATAAAAGCACATAAAAGTAAATCAAATGCCAGCCAAAGAGTGAGTCATGTGGCGAAACTTGCTTACTGGCTTGCTTGCTTGCTTGGGGTTGTCCTACGAGCAAGTTGAAATAGAACATAATGAACGGCGCGGCGGAGGCACTTCAACGTCCCGATTTTCTTCCCGCTCGCGAGAGAAGTATTAGCCAGCGCCCGCGCAAACTCGAGTGTGCCACCATATCCTCCTCATGACCCTCGCAGGTCAGGTCATCAAGTGCTTTGTGCGTTGTTTAAAAAAGGGCATCAAGGGTACTTCGCCGGCTCGCGCGCATTGTGCTCGCGCCGGAGTGCAACTATGTCGCAGGATTTCTCTCTCGCCGCCAATGAGCAATCATATTTCATGTGTGTCGCACGGATTGTTTACGAAACTTGTGCATACAACACACGAGCCACACTTTTTATGGAAATCTTGGCGCTAGGGTTGTTCTTGGAAATGTCACCAAATCGTCACATGTTCGGCATATTTATTAGATTTCCGCCCCACGCTGATCACGTTGTGCGTCGAAATTTATTACAACCGTTTAGGGTTGTTTGGTTGGAATCGAGCCGCCAACAAGTGTCGACCTACACACTAACACGCACACACTCCACACGTTGCATTTTGATTTGTAGATTGTCTGTTAATATAGCAATAATCACCAATGAATAATGTATATTCCCACTTTCAAAGCAGCGCGTGCGTGTCAAGTAAGTAATTGTTTCCCAAACGTATTCGTTGTTTTTATCTCTCGGCTCATTTGCATTATGGATTTGCGCCTACCTTTCGACACGCCGCGCCGCTGGCCCAGAAAACACATCAAGCCCACGAATAATGAATGGTAAATAAATAACATATATCGGACGTGTCTTCATTGTACACGAGCACAGAGCGTACATGATTTAATTTCGGGTTTATATGGCAGATAACAATCGCATCGCATCCGACGGCTTGCGCAATTGTGGTCCACGAAAACAATCAATTGTAATAATTAATTATAGTAACCGACCCATAAGAAAGCGAAAAACGTGTACCCATGACAAATGGTTTTAATATATAGTCATCAAAAACGGTATAAATGTGGTCTTGTCCTAAGGAATCTTCGGGCAGGGGCAGGAGAGGACTCACCCTCGCAGCACGGCCGTTTCCTTGGCGGTGACGCCGTGATGCTGCACGCGCGTCTCGATCTCGCCGTCGGGCAGCACGTTCGTGGCGATGAAGTCGGTGACTTCAACGGCGTCGGCGCCGCGCGGCAACCAGCAACAGCAGATTGCGAATGCGACGGCAGCGAGCAGGTGCACCAGCAGCACCCGTCGCCGCAGCACCACCACCCCGGTGAACGCCGTCGCCGTCGACAGCACTTGTGCCTCGCCGCCCACAGGATGTGCTGCTGTGCGCATATCGCGAACAATATGCGCAATTCTACGGTGAGTAAATATGTTCCTACTTGCTAATTAAACTAATCGCTAATTAATTTGTTACGGCGAAATGAGTATCCCGATCGGAATTGAATGTTTGGTTTGGTTCTTCGATCGCTTCTTCGTCGAATACTTTTCTAATAAATGAGATTATAATCTATGAGATGGGCGGCCTCCCCCGCTGATTGCTCGTAACTCGCGCGCGAGTACGGTTGTGCGCGCCGTGCCAAAAGCGAGCATTCGGCGACGCAAACCAGCGATGAAACGCACCCTTTGCCTATCTAATACCTATTCTAATTAGCGTGCAGGCGTCCGAAGAAGGTGGACAGAGGTCATAATCTTGTTTCTGGTGTCCAAAGGATGTTTGGTGGGCTATGGATGTTTGATATATGTATGCGAGTCTGTGTGTGTGTGTTTTAATGTTTTAAATCTGAAATAAAAAAGACATATTAGAATCATCGTAATAATTGATTGTATGTATGCGTAATAGAACGGGCCCGCGTGCGCGCGCTCTAGAAAAATCCGTCCAAACAACATCACACACAAATATTTGAATGCTGATAAAAAGTACGAATGCGCGCGATCGAGAAAGAGAAAGGTAGGCGTGTTGCGCGCGCGGCAGTATGAGGTAATATCGAATGATCTAAAATCGTATGATTTCAAATGATTAATCATCGTTTCCGTTGAAACTGTGCGCACCACGCACGCCCGTGCGCTTGAATTCAAATCGAAATGGTGGTCGGGCGGGCACGCATTCCAAATCGGAAACGCGCGCGAATTTTGATTGCCAAGGTCGTCGACACACCGCGTGCGCCAAACGATTACATACGCACACAATTCTAATAAGCATACACGCGTTATTATTCATTGACGTCGCGCCAAAGCTATTTTGATTCATATTGGCAAGCGATTGCATTGCACACACGCCGGATCCTTCTCAGATAGCGTCATTACGAAGAAAGTTATTTTCTCAAACTTACGATTTGGGCGACGAGAAAAAAAATGTGGCGTGATGCTGTGCTGTGTGCGGTGCTGACGTTCGCGAAGCGGAACAAGTGGTAACAGTAAATTTTTCAAACAACACCACACATCCAACCGACACACACGCACGCGGGATGGACGGCTTGCCGACCGAACAGATCACCTAAGTAATATTATCACAATTAGAGCGCGCGCGCGAGGGCAGCGCACGTGTTATTCTTTCCTCGCGAATTTATGCTTGAGTTCTTTCCTGTTGCATTTCACTCAGTATTCACCCCGTCAATTGATTTCATACTGATTTGAGATTGATCGCGAAACTTTATTCAAACTTTGGAACACGTGCACGCGGCGCTCGCCGAAAAGCTAGAGATGTGTTGCCGTGCGCCAGTCCGAATTCAATTCTCTGCGCTCACGCCGGCCGGCCGACAACTAATGCACGCTGCTGCTCTCGGCGGAGTCGTGTGTATCGTCGTGTGGCCAGCTACACCGCCTCCTCAGCACCGCAAAAGTACGGCCCGGCTGAGAGAACGTGCGCGTGTTAAGTGTGCTGTCCGCCCGCCCGCCCGCGCTGCTGCTTGCGAGCGCGCACCGAGAGCCCCTGTGCATCAACCCCCAATCGGCCGGACCAATCACGCGCACGATGCATTCGAGCCGCCCCTTTTCTCCAAATCGCTTTCTTACAGCCCGCTCGCTTTCTCTTGCGTTCCTCCGAATGGTAGAGGCTACAATTCTAATCCGACTCGGAATAAGTAACGTTTCTTTTCGAATGCACTTGAGAAGAGCTGTTTCGCGATTAGCTCGCGGACACCTCATTACGCATCGCCTGCCAGCTGCATCATGCGGTCAAGATGAAGCTAATCCCCGCGCCCGAGGCCGACTTAATCAATTTGTGCACACTACAATCGTCTCCCACACTGTCTCAATATCTCCCACACACGCATGCGAATGAAACCGATGCGATCAATGCACAGGATTTGAATAACAAGAGTCAATCGTTACGAAAATGCAATCAGTTTTGCATTCATCGAATTCATACCACAATCTATGGCATGTATGTTGGATTCGCGATTCATTTTGTTTAGCTAACGGTCGGTCGGTTTCAATTTACTCGCGGCTTGGGACATCACGCCACCTTCTGTTTTGTAAACCAACGCGCAACGCGATATTATGGCGAAATCGCGGAGATAATCGCGAAATGTTTTTTTTGCTTATATTTATCGCTTACTTACCAAACAACAAGAATCGACCTCTCTTCTCCGACGCATGTGGCGCTATTATCTTCTAATTTTTTTTTTCTTCTTAGCATAATGAATCGATGCTCTATAAGAATTTGGCGCGGACTCTATTCCTTTCTTCTTGACAGATGAACGAAGAGATTCATTGATGAGTGGGACTGGCGGAAGGGTCGACAGCGGACACGCCAGTGTCCCGAATGCGGGAACGTCCCGACGTGCGCAAGAGCACCACAGGCACGCGCGCGCGCGCTCAACAAACACAATCGACGCATTAAAAGCGCGCCGTCTTTTCTCCAGGGCCTGTGTGCGACGCGTTCCATGAACAAACAACAATGTCACGCATCGCTAAAGATTATGATTAGCCGATTGGACGCACCTGATTGCAGTTCCTTCGCAACACGACGGACGCAGAGGTCGGTCGTTGAGTGGTCCACGATGCAAGACGGGGGATGCATGGCGCGTATCGGCGGCCATTCATGAACGGCGTCGGCTTCATTCCGATTTCATTGCAAATCTATAATAATGCGTTATGCAACGAAACGATTTTTGGGTAAACCTTGGAAACTCGATCCGCTAGAAACCCTATTGTGCATTTGTATGCCGAGGTTGCCGAAACGAACAATGAGAAAAACACACCGCAAACGATGGTGTATTGTTGTATACCTCCGGTTTTAAATTTCAATCATGCGTTATTGAAAATTGATAAAACATCTGCCGACCACAACAGTTTTCAACTTACCGGTGAAGGAAGGCGTTCATCAACAAGTAATTCATTTGGTTCATTTGGAAATAGGGTACCCGCCGAACCAGTTGCAGCCCCGTTGCGCTGCCACCTTCATCAATGCCTACGGCGGAGTGACGGGGGTAGCGTAAGAAGGCAACTTTTCGAAATTGCCGCTCCCCGTTCCGTACGTAGGCCACCCGTCTTGCATGCGGTACTCTCACTCGGACGACGTGCGATGCGTGGTGTTGCGTGGTGTTTCTAACCCTTCTAACCACTTTCGGCACTTTCGTCACGTTGCGCGCGCGCGCGCTGCCGCCTGCGCTTCTTCAGTTCTCTGAAGCGCGCTGTGTGCCCGCTCGGAGTGGTGGTCGCCTTCGTGCTTCTGCAACGGGCGGTGAGAATGGATGAGGTGATGGAGCAGCAGCCATCGGCTGCTCCTACCGCCACCCCCAACAAAAAAGAGCGACCGGACCCCTTTCCCAACGACCCCATCGTCAGCGAGGTAGGTGCCGACGCGACTACATCCCCATGCCAAGCATTAACTGTTCTGTACCAGTTCCCACTCTATTGCAATCGCAAACTCGACGACCGCCTCTTCATCGTGCAATTCCCGGGACATGTGCGCGACGCACCCCCACGCGACGTGCTCAAGACTCTCATCAAGCCCAAAAACAAGCAGATGCGCGTGGAGACGGCCGTGTGCACCATAGCAGCCAACTATGACACCGGGCGCGGTGAGGACCTCGCCAAGATGGTGAACACTGCCGAGCGTGAAGCGCGCGCCAAGTCCAAGGACAAGGAGGAGCGCAAGCGCGAGGTGACCTTTCCGGCGAACGTCGTCGACAAGGTGCTGTACAAGTCGACGCCGGTGATGCTCGACACGGGCACGCAATGTGTCGGTGTGTTTGACGGCGCCGAGTTCCACATTACGCCGCTCTCCGGCTACCTGGCGATGACGCCCAGCCTTGACTACGTGGACGCGTGCCTCAAGAGCAAGCGCGAGCTGGCGGAGGAGGAGGTGGAGATCGATCCGGAACTGGCGAAGAAGCACGCCATCACCGTGAAGATACGCAACGAGATGGATCGCTACCTGCGGCCGGGCGAGTGGACGTACACGCAGCTGCAGGAGCGCGAGGCCTCCGAGGAGTGGATCGACTGCCGGTGGGTGGAGCGCAACACCGCCGAATGCGCTGCTATCCGCACGAAGCTGTACGGTGCGCACGTCAACAACGAGCACCAGTTCGGCAACCTCACCGACGCCGAGTACGTCCGCCTGCTGATACCGGAAGGCCGGGAGATGCACAACGTGCGCCCCTCGCTGCCGTCGAACGTCGTCTCCGTACGCGCACTGCGCGAGCTGCCCGTCATGGAGCAGTGCCGCCTGTTGCTGAAAGACTGTGAGTGTTTTGCTTATATCTACTCCTAGAGCTCGTCGGTTTTGTGAACGTCCTTCCTGCACTTGTCCAGTGTTTCACAAATATAGTTTGTCATGATTCATAAACTTGTTAGCGAAAATGATACAATGCCAGCAATTGGTAATGCTGCTGGCGTGCGGCAAGGGCACCACGCAGGAGGGCATTCTTAAGAGTCTACCACAAGTGGCTGTACTCGTTCGGGGCAATTGGGTGGTCAAATCAGAGATACTCTATCCGCAAAACACCTACTCTGCCATCAGCGGCGTGTCCGCCGAGCAAATGTGCAAAGCACGCGACTACGTTGTAAGTAGCACACCGTCAGTCGCCGAGCGTATACAAACTGTGAAATCCACCACAACCACCACCACCACGTCCTCGTTCCTCCCCGCACACATTCCGCGTGTTCAGTTGTATCAGTTCACGAAGCAGGAGTACGTGGAGCGGCGCAAGGTGGGGCAGACAATCCGTCTGCCCGCCGAAGAGGTGAAGGAGATTTTCACGGGCGTCGCACGCCTGCGGCACAATCGCGGCTGGGAGCTGCTGCTGCCCGAGGACGACGAGTTCATCGCGAAGCACGCTGAGATCGTCGAGCGACAGAAGCGTCTTTGGGAGCAGCGCTGGCAGCAGCTCAACGACTACTACCGCGACGCGCCGCGCGTCGAACGCAAGCGCAAGAAGAGCCGCAGCATCGGCGGCGGCGGCGGTGAGCGTAAAGACTCTTTGAGCGAAGACGTGAGCAGCGATGAACGCAAGCCGCCGCTGCCCACCGTGCGGCGGCATCGCAAGAAGAACAATTCGGTGTCGTTGACGGAGGCATCCAGCATGCAAACCGAGGCGTTATGTAGTGTGTGAAAGACATTGTGATTACTAGATCAATTTCGGTCGAATGAAGCCGATTATCTATTGTATTTCAAGGTATGATGATGATGATGATGATGATGATGATGATAGTTTTGCAGATCAAGTCGCAAGTGTATAAATTATATTAATTGTTTGGCAGATTGCCTATGAAAAAATAAAACATAATCGAAAAGAAATGACGCACCGGATGTCAGTCAGTTTGTCAGGAGGGTAAACCAAGCTTTGACAAGGCACACATTAAGTTTTACGAAAGTTATCTCGAAAATGGCTGGCGTACAGGAAAATGAAGAGCGTGATCGTAGTCCGCCGCCTGTCCGCCGTCCACCCTTGTGGGAGCGAGACGAGTTTTTCGCGAGCGAGCGTGTGCTGTACGATGTGCCCAAGGACCCGCACGAGTGGACCACATTCCACGTTCGCTTATGGATCCACTGGGCCACGGGCGTCTTCACCGAGACGCTCATCGATTACAGCCAGTGGACGATCACTGGCGCGATGCTGTACGAAATCACGCTTGCCGATTTTAAACGTATGATTCCGGTGGACCCGTCCGACATGTTTTGGACGCATTTTGAAATTCTACGTAAGACCCACATGGCCGGTGAGTGGTTGCGTGCCAACGGGAAGCGGGATGGAATTCGAAATTGAACACAATCGTATATGCTTTCCTAGTTGTTGTATGTGACCCGAAGAAGCGGATGAAGCCGCGGGCGGTGCGCAATTTGGCGCCGGCCGCCGGTCGCGTCGTGCGCGTCGTCCCGTCGTCTGACACCGAAATTCAACTGTGGCAGTTCCTGCTGCGTCTGCTCACCACTCGGGAGCATATCGAGATTATCGCCTGGCAGGATATCGAGGGCGAATTCAAGTTCGTCAAGTCCGAGGAGGTGGCGAAGCTATGGGGCGCGCTGAAGCACAGGCCCGCGATGAACTACTACTCGATGTCGCGCTTATTGCGCCACTACTACGATAAGAGCTTCCTGGAGAAGGTCCGCGGCAAGCCATTCGTCTACAAGTTTGTCTGCGATTTGAGGAAGATCATTGGTTACACCAGCCTCGAAATGCGCAATTTGATGCTGTATAGCAATCCGAATCCCCAACCGCAGGTTGACAACCTTAGCGAACTCCTCGATTAATAAACGAATTGTTTTTACGCATTCCCCTTTCCGCTTTGCTATTTGAAACGAAAAGATTATTGCGAAAAAAAAAGAATAACTTACCTATTAACGCGGTGGCGAGATCAAACAACAGGAAACGGAAAAACATGGCTGCGATGCTGCATACTGCGAATTGAAGTGTAGATCTGCTTCTATAAAATGTAAAACTTTAAAATTGATATTTTCTTATTAAAGACTTTGTAGTCATTACCATATCGATTCCTTAGGACTAGAGCGGAAGTAATTACCCGGTGTTCGTTCGAAGCCGAATTTCACAGTGCGTTATGAACGTGAACGTATTTTTTGAGAAAGGTTTCTTAGTCGAAAATGAATCCATGATCGCTCTATTTCACTAGAATTTATTGATGAAAGAATTTACTTATCACTATTTTTGGATTTTGCCATTTTTTGCTGGCGGACAACCGCCAGCTCATGGGTCGTGATCAGGACTGAACGTTTGATGCCGTGTCATCTCTAATGTCACCTCGGTTGCGTTGGAATTGCGCCGGTTGGCTTTGTTTCAAACAATTCAATTTTATATTAAAAGCCTCGTCACCATGGTGATCATCTACTAATTAGTATGAATTAGTTTTTGGCTTTGCGGGGAAGGGGTCGGGGTTCGTATGTAATGTTTTATTTATAGATCGTTTTTATCACGATACGTATCGCACGCAACATAAACAATAAAAACATAAACAAGTATACATTACCTGATATATGTCCAATGTTCATATCAACAGTCTTATGAATTATTAATTTAAAAAATTACAATAACATGTCTTTTATTCTTGTTACACATCGCATATAGCATTCGAGTTGCAACGATGAAGAAAGCAACACTTGCTTCATCGCAGTTGATTCTAGTTTGGGGTAAACTCTTGGCCCTTGTGCCATTCGCACGTTCCACAAACAATCTCATCCAAAAACTCTACCCATGTCTGCTGCTCGCCTTGAGTGTGTGCTCCAGCTACCTATCGATACACAAACGCATTGCGTACTCCTCGCACATGGAGATCTCGGTGTTTATCCTCGCGGCCATCTCCGACCTGGTGTTGTTCGCGTGCAGCTCGCTGGCGATCCTGAACGCCAACTTCCTGCACATCGACGACATGCGCCGCATGTACGACAAGCTCCACACCGTCGATGGCATGCAGCGCACCACGGCGGAGCGGCCACGCGGCGTGCTGTTGGGCGTCATCATCAAACACATCCTGTGGCTGGCCAACATCGCCATTACCGTGCCGCTCTTCCAGCGCATGGCGCCCTGGTATACGTACTACTTTTTATTGCGCGAAGCCCACCACTATCACATCATGGTCTCGGTGATGGTGATGCGCTACCAAGTGCGCATCATGCGCGATGAGCTGCGCTGTATCAACGCATTGCTCAGCAGCGTGGAAGTGAATGCGATGAGCACGAGCATTACGGGGCAATTTATGATGGTTATTGGCGCGATACGCGACTACAATAAGACCTACGGCGTTTTCTACGTATTCCTGTATATTTACATCATTATTAATTTGGTGGTGCCATTGAACTTGATGCTGTCCATGACGCAGCAAAAGGAATCTTGGGGTCATTATGGCACCTATATTATAGGTATTGCTGTAACCTGGTGCGTGATACCATGTGTATGTATACAAAAATCCAAATGTGTTCAAAATTATGCTGTTTCATCGCAAAATTTTGGAAACTTTTGTGTAGCCCCCCCCTTCCCAAAGGTTTGATGGTATGTATTTGTAGATCATTTTTCGTGATATCATCGTGGCTTGTGAGGAAGTTGCTTTCGAGATGGATCGCCTGCCGACGAACTGCTATTGCGTGAGCAGCACGTTTACTTCCGCGAAATTGCAGCGCGAGCTGCGCGAGTTTGCCGTGCAGGTGGGCCTTACCGCGCCGATGTTCAGCGCCAACGGCTGGTTCGATGTGAATTATAAAATGATCCTACCAACCGTCACTATGATCATCTCCTACGCCATTGTTTTGCTTCAATATTACGATTAATATGTACCCGTAGTTAACGTAGTTACGAAGACGCATCACGGTTGGCCGGGGTGCGAAATCACTTGTTGCGTTACCCGGCGAATCGCCATTTAATTTACATCGTACACAGCAGAGCATTTTGCACACGCGTGTAGATCGTGGAGAAATTTCGTTACCATTTCTGGCCGCAGCACCAAGCAGCAGTGTTGAAACAGGTGAATTTTGTAAAATGCTACCGACCTGGCGTGGATTGTGTCGAAGTTTCGTAAAAGCGCGCCGCCGACCGCCGACGAACTCGTGAACGATGGCGAGGAATCGTGCGATGGGCCGCTAGATTTACTGCGGTGCCTAAGAGAGCCGCCGCCGGAACGACGCCGACGCTACGACCGGAAAGGTGGCCCTCCTTCGGCGCCGTCAACTGTCTACGAAAATATTCCACGCGTGCTACCGACCCGACCATTTTCCTCTGCATGCTCGTCTTCGTCCGCATGGTCAACAACGCTAAATTCTATGCACTGTTCCGTTTTTTCGATGAAGATCGATGTTGATGACAACGCACACTTTTCGCGCACAGAAGAAGTTTCATTACGGCACACGCCGTTCTTTATTTTTGTCCAATAGAATAGATTTAATTAATTAATAGATTTAATACAAATCATCAAAATGCTGTTGAATTGAAGTCATTTATTGAGCCAATGCGTGAAATGAAAATGTAATAATAATAAGGAAATTATATTTTGTTATCTTCATCGCGCGTTCGGTCAACGGAGGTCTCCTGCAGTTCATCGTCGTCGCCGCATTCGGGCGGCTTTTCAACATCCGCCTCCCATAAGATTGGCTCATTTTTCAGCGTTACGCACAACAGCACAGTGGTTAATATAGCTGCAAGCAAATTAACACTGATACCCTTCCCTGGACCGGCTGTGGTTTGACACGTACAGATTAGAAGGAAAACGACCAAGCTGGCGATGGCAACATAGAAATATTTCGGATCTTCGTGCGTTTTGAAGTGGAACGTCGTCTCATTCACATTGCTGCTGCGCAGCACATAATTTGTTTCATCCATATTTCGCCTGCGGGCTGAAAGGAAGAAAATGTCCAGTAATCAAATCGGATGCATAGGTGAAATTAGACATAACATTTCTTTCTTTCTTTCTATATTTGAGTACGCCATGTGAAATGAATCGCGGTGGTAATCTGAAATCGCGCATGTTTGCCACGTTCGCACGCGCTTTATATATACCCACCCGCCAATCCCTCTCTAATTTCGCATTTAATTTACGTGAATACGAACAAAAATCACAGCGCACAAAGCTACCAAACGGATCAATGACGAGCTCGTGCTTTTAATTAAAATTCATGTCACTGAATTTATTGACTGCTTTGTGACCGAGAACATACCTAATCGAATGCAATACGCGTTTAATTTTCGTTTTCGGCTTCGGTAAATTACGCGCAATGGATTACTCGTGCGCCGGCATCACTTACACACCAAACTACATCATCCAAATGTGTGTAAATTGCTAATTAAGCGTCGCTGTGTGTCACCATTTCTTCGCCATGTGTCGGTAATCAATCTTTCCCTTCGGGGCGTTGATAGCGTTGGGTGTCAAGGTTTTTTGGACTTCGCGGAATTTCGCCTGTCCTGTGCTATAGTTTAATGATGTAAAACAGCGTGTGCTGCAAATTGAAATCAAAAGGTAAACAACCACGTAAACAACGGCTTCATTTCTCTGCTGCTGGAAGCCACACGCTGACGGGCATTAGATTCCCTTTCATCTCCGTGAGTCGAGAAAATGCCCGGCGAAATAATTCGCAATGCAAAATAATTTTCAGTATGACGTACAAAACAATACGGGTCAGGTATACTTAAATAAATAACGAAATAAATGAATAAAAACAGAAAAGTAGCTAATTATTATGGTTTGCATGCATGAAATATTTTATTAATGTAATAGTAGAGAAAAAAAAAAGGAATAAAGTTATAATGTTGCGCACGCTGGAAAAAAGCAAACAAAACTTTCTTTTCATAGCATCCTAATTTGAACATAATATATATTTGCATTTGTACTTATTTGCAAGTTTGATCCGCTTCGTGCGCCTATCTCGTGCAAAATGGAGCTTATTATTATTCAGCCTAGGATTGGAGCAAAAACTTTTTCCAATTATTGGCGCAACAACTCTGAAATTAAATGTCAGATCCATAGCGAAACGTGGCAAGAGGATAAATACTACATGGCTCACAAATAGTAATTTTAAGTAATCTATACTTAAATAATATTACAATATAGAGATTGAAATTCACAATGATTTCAATTATTGATGAGTACAAATATGGATGAACTAAAATTGAAGGTATCAACAGGTAGAGGAACGCAAAGAACGCATCGTAATCGAGGCAATCGCGATAAATTGTATTAAATAGAACAACGATGCCCGCATTATCACCACATTCACAAAATTACTCATTGCTACGATTGCAGTAAATACACACACACACACACACACACACACAGGTGTAATGGCAAAATGCATTGTCTAATTAACCGCATTGTATTTACATGCATACTATTGTCGATTAATTGCATTTAACGTAATTACAATGTTGTATAAATCTCACCTGAAATGTTCGAGATGTGTATTTAATTACCTGCCCGCGGACGAGAGCACGCCCGTGAGATAAAAGCCAACGCGGTAGCAATTGCAAAAATTACTTACATTCCAATTACGCACGATTCAAACGAAACTTGCGCGCGACGCGACGTATGAAAGGAGAAATAGGGCGCAACGCGCAAGTGTGCGTCCGTAGGAGTATGTGTACGGTATGGCAAAAGTGCGAACGGTGCGAACGCGCTAATGAAGCAACAAGGCGTCTGGCGCGCGGCGTCGCGACGTTGAAACTGATCGCCTTGCCCGCGGAGCGAGCGAGCGAACGCGCTCGCGCGCTCGTCCTTCGCTGCCGTAGCCACCCTCCTGTCGCAATGGGTGGCAAAAGCATGCGCCACCCGCCATCCAGCGACTCACATCCTTCCCATCAGCACCCCTTTGATAGCATTCTGATATCGTATCGGCCAACTCTGCCGCCGCTGCTGTAGCAACATTCTTGCTAATGCTCCATAGGACTTCGATACGCTCCGATTGTGCGATGCTCCTTCCAACGCATAAATAATATAGGTACTTCCAATAAGTAGGTAATGTACCTATTATCATAATTTTACATTTTTCACAAATATGCATAAAATGTCGAGCCTCGTTTTAGTAGTTTACAATTTTTTGGCCGCAATGCAGTTAAGAATTTCAATAGTTTTCTAATTTTGCTTTTCTAGTTTTTTAAATAATACGTATATTGATCCGTTTTAACTCTCTACCTTAAAGAAGATCGAATGAATAGTTGTGTTGGTGCGCAAAAATATTAGAGCGAAATTTGAGGAAAGAAAACGCCAATGCTGGAAAAGTTTAGACAGTTATAAAAAACAAAATTGAATAGTTAATTGGTTTCCTCGTACTTTATTTCATCTTCGTAACCTTTGCGCGGATCGCGCGAAATCTCAAAACGCGTTGCAACAATGTTATCTACTAATATCTATGAACATGTGAAAAAGTTTCATCGGGAAAAATATAACGAGCATGGAAACGACGATGGCGAAGAAGAATGCTCATCCGCCTCATTTTATGGCGAACATAAAATGTGAACACAAATGTGTATTATCAGATGTACATGGGGGGTGCTCAAAAGTTTAAAAAATTATACTGCTGTGCAGTTCTTGTCGATTCTGCTGTTACTAATTTGTTTACCGACTTGTGCGAATATGAATAAAGCATGAATAAAGAATACATTTATTAATTTATTTTAGTACATTGTACATTAAATGTACAATGTTAGAAGGTTTCGCTCCCGGTGTTAACATCATCGACATTGAATTGCATTCAATAATGCCGAGTGCCAAGAATTAACGGGGGATAAGTACGTGATAGGGTTTTTTTGCGCCGACAAAATTGCTCAAACGTATGTTGTAATCGTAGTGGAGACCACGTGCTGTATTTTAGTTACCAATACTATGGACATTTCAGAATGGGTTGATTTTGTAGCCGGGCGGCAGGAACGTATTGAACCCGATAATCAGCTCGGGATTGTCGCGGAATAGACTTGACACTCGACGGAGCAAACTGGGCGTGTCGACCATCTGACACATAAACGTTTCCATTAGCTCTAAGAACTGGAAATACACATGCAGGTTCGTCCAGTATTTCAACTTTACTAAGTCGAGAAAATGCAGCGCATCCTTGACCTTCAAGCGCGGCAAGTGGCTGCCATTAGAGTTCTCTAGGCCGATCCACGTACTCGCTGCCCCGCCGATCTCACCGTCGGCGTCGCCAGAACCGGCGTCGCCAGAACCGGCGGCACTGCCACTCTCCGGCGGCATGGTCGCACGCGACTGCATATCCTGCATATCCATATCCACAGTCTCAATCTCAACCCATTTCAATTTGATCATAGGCATCGTATCCGAGTTGTTCACATTCTCGACACTCACGTTCATGTTTTGGCACTGCTCTAGGCCTGACGAACCCATCGGTATCATTAGATTACGCTTACGCGTCTTGTTCGAGTGGTCCACTTTCCTGATGTTTGCGTTTTGGCCTGTCATGCTCGATACGACATTCGGCGACGTCGAACTACTCTGATTACCCACGATGCTCTTCTTTGCGTGCTGCTTAATGTGCACACGATTCATTTTGATCTTAGGCATTGTGTTCGAGTCCTTCACATTCTCGATACTCATGTTCATGTTTTGGCACTGCTCTGGCCCTAACAAACCCATCGGTATCTTCGGATTACGCATGGGTATCTTGAACGAGTGGTCCACTTTCTTGATATTTGGGCTTAGGTACGCGATGCTCGACGCGACATTCGGCGACGTCGAACTTCTCTGATTACCCACGATGATCTTCTTCGTCTGCGGCTCTTTGCGCACACGGTTCATTTTGATCTTTTGGTACGCCGTGCTCGACTCGACATTCGGCGACGTCGACCTTCTCTGATTACTCACGATGCTCTTCTTCGTCTGCGGCTCTTTGCGCACACGGTTCATTTTGATCTTTTGGTACGCCATGCTCGACGCGACATTCGGCGACGTCGACCTTCTCTCATTACTCATGATGCTCTTCTCGGCGTTCTGCACTTTGCGCTTTCGTTTCTTTTTGATCTTCGGCATCGTGTCCAAGTCGTCCACTGTGTTGATATCCACCTCGACGTCTTCGCAGGCCGCTATATCCGACTGGCTATCGATATCGTCCAATTTCGGGCCGTTGATAAACGTCGATGTGGACGCAGAGAAGCCAGTCACATCAGGCCACTGAAAATCCCCCAGTCTCTCGACTATTACCTTCTCGAATGGTTTCATGTCGGCATTTGGCAAGTCATTCGGCAAATTCGCAAGTACTGGATTGCTACCGATATTTTCCGGCTGCGTGACATCGCCCACCTGCACCGTGGCCAAAAATTTCTCCCAGTCTATTACCGAGTCGTCCACTTCCTCGACCGCCACCTTCTCGTTATCGAATGCGTCTATGCCGGCATTCGGCAAGGTATTCGCCAAATTCGGAGGCGCTGGATTGTTACTGATACCTTCCGGCTTCGTGTCATCAGCGGCCATCAGCGCCGCGAACAAAAAACTTTCACAGTCCATTTCTGAGCTGTTTACTTTCTCGTCATCCACCTCGACGTCTCTGCAGGCCGTAATATCCGGGAAAGCTTCCGACGAATTCGGACTATGCGGCTGGCTATGGATGCCATCCGGCTCTAGGTCGGTGTCGTTCGGCGACGTGAGCACACAGCAGTCAATCCACTCACCCCAGTCCAAGTCCTCCATTCTCTCGACTATCAGGTTCTCGTTGAGATATGAGTCAATGACGGTATTCGGCGAGGCATTCGGCAAACACGCAAGGACTGGATTGCTACCGATACCTTCTGGCGTCGTGTCATCGCCCGCCAGCGCTGCAGTCAAATAATTGTCGCAGTCCGTTAACAAGACGTCCACTTTCTCGACCTCCACCTTCTCGTTGTCGTATGCGTCTATCCCGGCATTCGGTAATTTCGGAACGACTGGATTACAACCGATACTTTCCGGCTTCGTAGTACCGCCTACCAGCGCCGTGGTCAAATTCAATTCAGGTTCAATTATCGAGCTGTCCACACTCTGGACCTTCACGTTTTGCGGCTGCTCGAAATTCGGTTTACTGTTAGACGTTGTGTCTGAGTTGTCTAATTTCTGGACCTTCACGTTTTGCTGCTGCGTTTGGTCCGACGAAGCTTTCGGCAATTTTGGATTGCAGTCCGACATCTTGTCCGAGTCGTCCACTTTCCTGATCTTCGCGCTTTGCGACATCATGCTCGACGCTACATTCGGCGACGTCGAACTACTCGGATTTCTCGTGATACGCTTCTTCGGGTGTTTGTTTTTGAGCGCAGTTTTCATTTTGTTGTATGTGATCTGAGAACAGAGGAAGAGTTTGCAATCAGTAAATTGCGAAGCAGTGACAAAATGGTCAGTAATGGCATTCCGTCAAATGTAACACGTTTGAACTACGCATGACTGTTACGTGACATTTGTTCCAAGGCAATCGTCAGGCAGGTTCATGACAACAGGAACGTCTCATTGCAGACGCCCAAGTGAATTAAACCGAGAACATTGCATATCACGGTTAGAGGTCGATCTCAACAAGCGATGGACGTTACGTTCCAACTGGTGCGCATCTGTCATACACATCGGTTGGAACCGTCCATCGCACGTGCTTCAACACCGGCATTGGCAAGTTGCACTCGACGTAACAATCGCAAAAGGATTTGCTTTCGATGTAAGTTATGCTTTGATGGGGCAACATACCAAAGATTGAATTCTCACGTGCACAAAATATTGTCTCTGTTCTCTATTCTCGACGAGATCTAGGAGGAGCTGGATATGAAGGTGTGAGCCGGCAACCTGCAAATGAGGATGACATTTATTTGAACGATTACTATTGATAACGGAAAAATCAGATTTTCCATCTGCCTCTTGATAGATGAACATCGCTCTTGAGACGCACGCAACTGTCAAGAAGGCTCACTAACAATAAGACCATGTATGTACTTATATAGGTATGGAGGTAAGGTCAAACTCAGGTTTGACCATAGCTGCACAGTTCTATCAATTAAATACAAAGCCGACACTGAAACAAACTGCTATCCAGATATCAAGATGGTACTTCGAAATTGAAGGCACATAATTGACAATGAAATTAAGTAAATATCTCGCAAATAAATCGCAGACGAGCATGGCCGATAACTTTGGCGAAAACATTGCTAATTATGAAGCAGATTTATAAGAATACTTATATTACTTAAAACTGGGTAAATCGGTGTAACCAATTAACTTAATATCCTACAGGTCATTCAATACTAGCATAAAAAAGAAATGGCAGCTAAGCTATCAAGCAGGAGTCATAACAATTTTGTATTAAAAAAAAATCCTTTAAAAGAACTTCGAAGAACATCGTTTCGTGGGAGAGATATGTCCACCGCCCACAAACAGGCGAAATAGTGAATAGATAGGTAGAAATGAAAGTAAATGTAGTGTATTACCTGTTCGTTGTTGATCGGTCCGATCGGTCACAGCGATGTGCGTATCGTGCGTATCGTGCGGATTGAATCAAACTTCTGCACTGCCGTCACTGGCGTCACTGACAACGATTGTGTTTAGTTTTTATGCGCGTGTCAATTTTATTTATATCAACGCTCACTTCGGTTTCAGTTTCAAACTATTTACGATTGCATATTCAATTTTTGTATATATCATATTTATCGTACTAGCTTATTTATATAAAAATTAATTAGAAGATTGCTAACACAATTACATATCGCAAGCACAGTACAGTGCACATACCTAGTGCATAAACACGTATCCAATATTTTATTTCAATACACTACGTCGATCTATATATATGTATAAGGTAATCAGAACGCGATTGATATTTCCATATCTTATCATATCTTAAGAGTACCAAATTTCAGAAAAATTGCCATATTTTTTTTAATTATGAATATTTGGGAGGATCTATTTGGTATCTCCACAAGCCATGCAACAAACGGGTTCAACCAGCACCAGTGGGAGGAAACTGAATAGGCGCGTATGGTATGAAGAAGTACTTAAGAAGGACCTTGTCGCTCATGAGATGCTTCCCATGGTTTAAACCATGTTAGATGCGAGGAAGGTGTCCGCGCATGTTAATTTGCCATTATAGTGTTGATTTTTTCAATTTTCTATTATTTGCTTCCACGATGCGCTGAGCCGCGCGCAGGTAGAGATGAGACACACCTTGACCGGCCGCTGGGAAATGCGCAACACGAGTTAATCTGCTTTCTTAGATATCTTATCAGATTTCTTATTCTATCTTGTAACCGACACTTTTAAACATAGAACTTGCACATGTATGTACAGTTTAGCGTCGATATAACGAAGTAATTGGAACCGGACCCCCGTCGGATTATCGAATTCTTTGAATTATCGAACATACATAGAAATTATACGTCGTTCGTTTTGCTTAGTCCCGCTTGACAGGTCAGCAGTCATCATTTTCTCTCGTTCCCACCCACGCGGTAGTATTGAGTGTATGAGAGGCACCGACGGAAGCCACAAAAGTTGATATTAATGCCGGACCTGCTTTTCAAAACTGATTTCACTATATCGACGCTTCGGAATATTGACGTTCGTTATATCGACGATCTACTGTAAAGGTATAGAAAATCAGCAAGGATATTTTTGACGTGACTACGTCCTATTTTAGGTTGCAGCTCGGAGTCACTCATGAAAAAGCGTAACGCTGCGTAACGCAGCGTTACGCTTGCGTGACGCTGAGTATTTTCATTCATTCAAATCTTGCAATCAATTTTTGAGTCACTTCCTGATGA
>JARJDR010006142.1:0-51488 GCA_030264135.1 Myllaena sp. GC000078 | reverse complement strand
GGGGGGAGGGGGGGGCGGGGGGGTGGGGGGGGGGGGGCGCGGGGGGGTTAATAGGACGAGCGGAGGAGGATGCCTTCATCTTCGAATCAACCGAGCGTGCTTAACTAACAACCGTGGCGGCGGCGGCGCGCCGGCGGCGGCGACGGCGCATTGCTTATAACAACACACCACTCGCAAATCGCCCAGCCCACGATGCGGCACAACCAGACTTTGCTCTTCGCGCTCGCGTGGTCCATTTGGAAATAACTCGCCAAGTTGCGAACACGTAGCGCCAGCCGGAGCTGGCCAAGAGCATCGGACGCGTAGATTGCGGCCGGCGGATACGAGCAATCTCCCGCCCGTACGCCACCGCCGACGCACCACCGATTTTGGTTTATAAATCTTCGCACGTAAAAAATCTCAAGTGGCCAATTCATTTTAACAAGATAAAGCAATTACAATTTTTCAAAACGTCCGAGACCGAAGACCCCGTCGAGGGGGGACAGACGCTGATATACTCGCAGCCACCGCCGCCGCCGCCGCCGCCAGTTCGCATGCCGTTTGCCGGAGAGCAAACGACGATGATGTGCACACACAGGAAGCGGCAGACGCACGGTCGCGCGCGCTCGCCTGCCTGCCGGGGGTCGCTCTCCGTCTCCCTCGTCTTCGCTAGCCGGAGCGCCCCCGGAATTAACTTCGCGGACGTGCCCGGCTTACCCTCCGGCACCCCCCGGTGGCGGCCGGCCGGTCGGCGGCAGCCGCACGAAAAACGAATGTCGAAATGCCGCGCGCGCGCGCGGACACGAAAAACAAATTTGGGTTGCGTGGTGCCTACCACCATCCCCAGGATTCGACATGATTTCTTCCGAATGGGTGTCTTCATTTTATTGCCCGCACAACTTTAAGCGAGAGCGCGCGCACTATCGATCAAAAATTATCGCTCGCTTTGCACGCCCGGCAGAAGAGGATCTCGTAATTAACGTTCAAACGTGCAGGAGGCGGTTGTAGGGGCGCGCGGCGGCGACGCCGACGGTTTCAATTGCGGCCGGCATTATTGTTTGGCATTGCTCCCCCGGCGGGCAAGGTTTATTGATGTTTGCTCCACCGCTGCGTTCGTTTTTTCGCGGTTGCGTCGGCCGCAAGGGCGGTAAATTATTTGCTAATGCACAATTCTCATCATTGTGCGCAGAGCGGCGGTAATGTTGTGTCCACGAACGGCGCGGCGGCGCGCTTTTTATTTCCAGCTGCGCGGTCAAAAGCTGCGGGCGCCGTTTAACAAACCGAGACGTCGCCGTCGGCGTCGTTGGAGGTACCGCGCTGCCGTTTCTGAAATTCGCGCATTTCGGCTGGTTGCCCGGCGGGGTCGCGCAAAAACACGGCACGGCGCAAAGGACGCATTCCGGGGACAAAGATACTCGCACGCGCGCCTCCACCCCCGCACCGTCCGTCGCGCGGCCTTAATAATTTAATTAAATTTGCCACATTACACCAATAAAACATTACCGCCGCCGCCGCCGCAAAGACAGTAGAGGCTTTTCATTAAGTGCCTGCCCACTTTAAAATCCAGCACGGCGTCGTGCCGTGCTTAGCGTATCCATTATTTCACGAGTTTTGATTTCGATGATTTACGGCCATGACGATGGGCCCGTTATTAGTGTTTTATTAATATACGCATGTCGCGCGACTGAAACACAAACCGTCAGCAACACCGCCGCCACCCACACTCTGCCCTAACTTCCCGCGGCCGAGAAGAAGACGAACTTGTTCATATTAATGACGCTATTAATTTCCGCGCAAAGCGGCGCCTGATTTATGGTTTCTTATTAGTTAGACGCGCGCGCGCGCGCGCCCGGTATGTAAACACGCCCGCTCGCAGCTCAGTTACTATCTTATCGCCGCGCCGCGTCGAAAAGAAACGTAAAGAAATTGTGTTTTGCCTTCGCGATTTATGCGCTGCGCGCAGTATATTATTCGCGTGTGCCTTCCTCTTTCCTCGATATCCCTTCGCCTTTGCCGGCGCGGCGGTGAGAAAGTTTAAATTGCTATGGATACAGAATCAACTTTTTACTGTAGAAAAAAAAAACAGGATCACACGCACATGTTGATCAACAATTATTCATTACGCGCGTTCGCAACTCGTTAGGGTGCGCTTTTTATTTGTCCATTAGTCGGAATGTAGTGCGCCGCGCATCCGTTTGGCAAATTCTCTTGATTGTCGCCGCGTAACGAACTCACCCCCGCCGCGTCGCTGTCGCCTACCGAATTGAACGCGAGCACATACGCTCGCGCATGTCAAGCCGCAGCGGGAGCTCCGATGACGACGACGTCGGCCTTTTCGTCCAGCTCCCCCAAGTATCTGTGCCGCACCAGTCATTAATTAATTAATTAATTAATTAGCGAATTTGGATTTCGTTTCGCTTTATACAATGTACACCCATGCATTGGTAGCCATTCTCGCCTCGATTTGTTCGTGCCACGGCCCGTATATTTGCGTTTGTTTCGGTTCGCTGATATTCACAGCGCGGGACCCTCCCCGCAACCCTCGCCCGTACTCGAGTTGAGCGAATTACTGAAAATCGACGCCAGGCTGAATAATGGCAACTCTCTCTCTCTCCCTGCACACACATACTGTGTGTGCGCGCGCCGTGGGCTTCGACCACCAGCATAATATGATGACCGTGTCGGCGCGGAGATGGGAATGAAGACAAGAAAGTAAAAAGAACAATGCCGAAACAAATTAACAGAATTAGTGTGGACTTAGGCGACGGTTCGGGGAGTGCAAAAAATGGAATGTGCGTGTACATTCATGAAAC
The DNA here is from genome assembly GCA_030264135.1 of Myllaena sp. GC000078. Taxonomy (NCBI): domain Eukaryota; kingdom Metazoa; phylum Arthropoda; class Insecta; order Coleoptera; family Staphylinidae; genus Myllaena; species Myllaena sp. GC000078. The sequence goes on along the minus strand of JARJDR010006142.1, from coordinate 48,696 downwards.
GACAGGAGACGGTAGTCGTTTCACTCTCGCCCGCTTTTCGCCGTGCAATTAATAAAATTAATTAAATTCAAACATTGCTCCGAGACAGATAATTATATTAAAAAATTAATACACATTTGTTTGGATTTTACGCTGCGGAACAACGCACGTTGCCGATTGTGCTGCGGCGCGCGAGGCAGGAGTTAGCGCGCGCGGGTGGGTGGTGATTTGGAAAGTTTTATTTGCACTCTGTCGCAAAGTTTGAAAAATTTATCTTCGGCAAGGGAGGGGGTGGTGGTGGTGCTGCTGTTAATTCGAAATGGCTCATTCGGTATTCCATTCTTGTATTTGGAAAAGGATTGCAAACGAATTTCTGTATTTTCATGATCTTATTAGGCGCAAAGTTTCCTTTTCTATGATAATTAACCGAAGAGTCGTCGGTGCGCATCAGCCGCATGCGGAATGGATGGTGAATGGCGGCTTGAGTCTTCGATTCGCGTACTCCCCGAGCGCGCGCTCGGTGAATAACAATCGGCTGGCATCCTGTTTTATTTAGCAGCTGCACGCTTTCGTCCTCTTTCCTCTCCAAGGAAAACTTTCCGACTGGCAATCTATAATTGCCGCAGAAAAGTGTGCGGGATAATGCCATAAATATTTTTATTACAGAGCGATTTTTAAGTACTCTCAGATAAATGATTGCCGGTGATATATTATTCAAATTTATTTTATTTGAATTGTCCGGATCGTTTGCGTGCGAATATAATATTAGTAATCACAATTTCAACAACAAGTTATACAAAATATTGGTTATTGTATTCGGCGCTACCGCCCCCAGCCGTACGCAAATATTTGCGATGCTCTTTCAATATTTGAGCTAACGATGCAAATAAATATGTATTAAAAAATACAAACCGGTTAGGGAGTAGAGGGATTGACCCGCGAGGTTCGGTAGCACGCAGTTCGGGGAAACAATAACGCCCATATAGAATAGTTTTGTTGTTTGAGGACTCCTTGGAACGGCAGCGCAGAAAATATTAAAAGGGAGCAGTGCAAGCGGCGTGGGTGGATTTATGGACCCTTTTTGAACAGTCAAGAAGCGCCCGCTTGCCGGCGTCCTCGGAGAAATCGAAATCCCACCAACCGAACCGCGCGGACCGAACAAAATCATATCCTAACAAGGGTGCTCTCACGCGCTCGTCTATTTATTATTACGTTTTATCGGTTTTGTGCAATTCCCGACCTTCTTCCACCTTCCACCCCTCTTTTACGCACGTTCGCGTTCATCTATCATCGGCACTTACTCAATGTATTATTTCGCATCCCTGCATAGCTCGAAATTAACGTTAAATTGTTGCAACGCATGAAAATTGAAGCACAATCGCAACTACGCCGAAAATTAACGGCGCACGCGACAAATTCCATGCGCAACAAATATGATGACAAAATCAACGCGTCGATCGATTGGGCGCACAGCGGCCGCCGGAGGGTATACCGAATTATTTCATCAACGCGTCGCGCTAGCGACGTTTCGGTATTAATCAACCAAGCCCTAGTTAAATGGAATGGGGGGTGACTATAGTCTCGTCACTCGCGATGTCGACGTTGCTTCCTAATATGATTTTTAATGGAATGCAGCGCGGAAACGCGCCGCGCAGCATAAAGGGCACAAAGTCAACATAGGTCTGACATGCGCGACAGACGGGGGCGGCGGTAAATCCCAGCAAGAACACAAGACAATAAGACACCACCTTCGCCTTCGACTCTGACGACGCATGGCTGAAGGAATTTCGTATTAGCGACACGTGATTATTGCGCGCACAGTTCGTAATCATTTTCACGGCGCGCGCGCGCGCGCGCAGCGTGTCACTATTTTGCGGCGCAGACTACAAACGCTCGGGTCGTTAATTACTCAAAGGCGCGAGCAGTTGACGAACGTGCCCGTGTGAGATCACGGCATAATTAAATATTACATAAATATAACCGAATTACGGGCGCGCGCGCGCGCGCGACGCGATCCGTGGAGAGAAAGGCGAATAGGACGGGGCAGAAGATGTTTTTGCCGCCGAAGTTATAAAACAGTCGCCGGAAAGGTTGTCGTTCGGGGATTGACTTTTCGATCGTCGGCGACCAGTAAAAGTTTATAGTGATGAAAAGGTGGCCGTAAAACTCGTGTTGGGGACAGCCATACCAGCACCTAGGCGTGGGAGGTGGCAAGCAACTCTATATCGGGGTAAAAACTTGTCGCCCGTGGGCCGCTCGCAAGTAGTAAATACACGGATGCGCGGGCGCGAAATGGATACTTCTCCCCGCCGCCGCGCACGCGACACGAAGAAGAACAAGAAGTTCGACGGTATGCGACATGCATTGCGGCACGTGAAAAGCGCACTCGTAATAACTTGTGCGGAAAAACGCCGCGCGACATCTTTTCGGCACGCGTGGGCGGTATCTTTTCCGATGGACGGCTGCTGTCTTTGTCACGGCGCGCGCGTAAAACCGAAGCGTTACGCTCACACCAATAGACCGGAAAATTAGAGTTGACCGTGACCGAACGCCATGCGACGCAAAACAAAGATGTGTGCTTACTGCATATGCCAGGCCCTTAACTGCGACTGCGGCTGCGGCAAAGTGAAGGAAAGCAATTGGCCTTGAATTGGTTTTCCTCTCGATAGCGTCGATCGTGTTTCGCACGCACGGCCGCCGCCCACCGATTAGCCGGCCAGCCGGGGGCGGTTTGTTTGCTTGGGTCGGCTGTGCGCTCCCGCTCCCCAAACTTAGGCCATCGATAACCGCCGCCAGCCTTATCAGATTCGCCCGATTTTTTGCTCGTGCGCTTTTAAATCGCTTTGCCCCGTTGCGGCGGCGAAACAATGGGCATTGGAGCAGATAGCGGGCGGTTTGTTTGCGTTTTCTTTTACCCCCCGGTGATTGATAGCCAATTGAACACGCGCGACATTCATTAAGAAATTCATTTTGGGCATAATCCGCCGGCGTATTCATCACGCGTGTGCAACTGTGCACACAATTTCATCCACCCTCCCCACACACACATCACGCGTTACGCGATGCCGGTGGAGCGAAAATCATTCGTTTCATCTTTCATCCATCTTAGTCGCCGCCTGCCTCTTGCTCCTCTCCTCTAAGCCGCTGCCGCTGTCAGCATTACTTTCTTATTTATGACAACTCATAGTCTTATCCTCATCGAGCGCAACCGTGGGGCGCGCCGGCGTATCTCTGCATTTCCATCTTTTCATCGAGGAGATTTCTTCTTTCCTTTGCGCGCAAACGCTTGTTAGTTCTGCTCCTCCTCCACCTCCTCATCCTACTCATCCCGCCACCCTTTCGCCCGCCACGATCAACCACTCGCACGCGCTCGGGGATGATATATTGAACTGATTCCTTCGCGTCGCCGTTGCGTGTCCGATGTTCATCTGAACGTATGCGTTCGTTCTGTCCATACTAAGTTGGAATCGCTTCCGCGCTGCGCCAACCTTCTTCACTTCGGACATGTGCTGTTCGCTCCCTCATCCTCACGCGCCAACGGTAATCAGGGCGCGAGATGGATGAGACGCGCACGTTGCATCTACAGTTTATTTTAATCATCCGTTTTATTGCAATTCGCATTAAGAATCGCGGATCAAATGGGTACCAATCGCCCATTTCTTATGTTGATTATAGCGCGCGCAACGTTAAAGCCCATACGATGTCGGCCGATTGAACGTTGTAAGACGACGGGCAAATTTCGAAAATCTCTTCGCTTTTTTATTGAATATCTCTTTCTCTCCCAGCAAATGTCCGACGACGTTTTTTTTTGCCGCTCACCCCTAGCCACGTTGATATCTTTCCCCCGGACGCGAAATCGACGCGCGACGCGCTCGTCCGAAAGCGGCATTCACAACCTTCGACGTAAGCAGCTTAGCGCCGGAACAGTTCGCCTCGACTCTTATCCAACTTATCCGCCATCTCCATCTCCGCCGCCCGCCCCAAACTATTCGCAGCACAAAATGCTATTACCGCGCGCGCGAGCGCTGTGCACGCTCCCTCCGCCCACCCCCTTCGCCAACCAGCCAAACGCTAATGCCATTTAAGTGCGTCGCATTACGCGACTCCAATTAGTCGCGAAGCTTTTAATATGTTTGCGATTGTTATTGTTTACGCAAACAATTATCCAATTCGAATCGCGTCCGGCGCGACGCGCGACGGACAGATAATGAGGTGGATTGTTTTTCGCTCTGCTATCTTTGTCCCCCGCTCACATACACCCCTGCGCTCGCGTTCCCTATTAACTCGCAACTACAACTTCATGCTAACCACTTCGACGGAGACGCCAACGATGACGTTACGACGACGCAGCGTGAATATTTCATCCGCGTAAATGCACGTGAGTGTTTGTGCGAGCAACGCGATGGGGTGTAAACGACAACCCTCCCGGTCGGATAATTAGTCATTTGGCGGGCGAAATAAATTCTTGAATTATTAAGTGCGGTCTTGATACGACGGACGTGAGCATGGGACGCCCTGCTGATCACTCGAGTACTGCTGCTTGATTTACGCAATGTTGTTATTACAATATCGCGGCCATTACGGCGATGGTTAATTACAGACCGTTTGTAGGCAGAGCGTATATGAAAACATTAATCCGTCCTTGACTGCTTTCTTTTCTGCGGGTGTGATGTTTGCGCAACGTATTTATCCCCGAGCGATGCAGCAACACATGTTCCTCGTTTCTCAGCGTGCGTTTTCCTGCGCTTCGTCCTCTATTTTGTTTTTGCGCCGCCGAAGATCCTTGAAGTGCCAATTGGAGCGGGAATCATGTTAGCGGCGTGATTTCGAAAGACTTCTTTTTCGGCTTGCTATCGATACGTGCGCTTGCGAAAATAATTAAATAAATTATATGGCCACCAAGGAAGAGTGAACCGCGAAGGAAAGAAAGGAGAAGAGACAGAGGATCTCCGTTTGCCTTTTAGCGCCCGCAGGGAAAATGGGGTGACGCGAGAGTGTATTACGTCGCGAACGCGCCGGTAACAGTAGAGATATTTCCGGTTAATTTTTGCCATATCGTGATTGCGGCGAAATCCTCCGGGATGACTTAAAGCGGCGCACGGCGGGCGGCGGGCGGCGGAAGAAGATTAAAATATTTTCGGCGGCTTGTGCACTACGGGGGCGTTATTTGACGTACATTTCACCGCCTCCTCCCCTTCATGTGTCTGTCTGTCTCTCGCTATCAACATGCGTTCACGTTCATGCACTTCATATTCTTGCTGGTTGGCAGGGACTCATTTAAGGGTGGCGCGTTCCCCGACGACACACGAAAACATTCCACATGCCTTGGTTCAGCGCTCAACATTTAAGCACATCAAGAAGAATTCGTTCCCGGCACGCGCGCGCGGTTGTTGCTTGGTAATTAAAATTTAATCGTTTTCCGGTGAGCGGAATTTGCGCGTTTCGATACTGCATTCTACCGCTCTCATCGTCGGCGGCAGCAGCAGATGTTGTTTGTCTAAGTACGCACAGCAAATATGTTATATTAAAATTGATGTCCTCTTTTTGCCGGGATTATGATTTCGTCATTTTCTCCGCTCCCTTGAGCCGTAATTTATCTGCGCCGGTAAATTATATGCCGACGCTACCGTGAAGCGCAAAAAGTGATCGAAAATAAATAATTTATGAACGGCGGAGATGTCGGGCAACGACAAGCCGCCCACGGTCGCATTCGCGGATTATAAGAGCAACCTTATTGAAAATAGATACTCGGTTGGAAGGGAAGGTTGAGTGGCCGGGCGAGTCGGAACGTAAAACCCACCTTGACCGGGCTCACATGTACCCGGTGGCGAAATTCAGCGGCAGGACGAACATCTGCTGCGCGGTAAGAGATAACCGCGCGTTCAAGGACCCTCCGCGCGGTTACTTCAAATACGTTGCTTCTGGCTGTAGGCCAGTGACATGTTCGGCGGTGTGTCTCCACTTTTTCATATCATCATTCTCCGTCGTGCTTTATTTTTGCCTTTCCGGCAGTTATTCTCATTTACTGACCACTTGCGCAGGATGTAAATACTGCTCGCGTTACGTCGACTATCGTTTTGCTCGGGGCCATTCTGATCGGATTAGGAAATCAAGACTCGATCCCTAGATATTATTGCAATTAAATCAACTTTGTGCGGCGTTTTATAGTGTGGCGCACTCATATTGCAAAAAGTCGAAATGTTTTAATGAATCTAACGGTGACGGGCGGGCGGGCGGCTGGGCGCGTACGCGCGCAGCGCTCATTATTCAAATCCTTAAGTGGTTCTCAACGGTCTCGATCTCTTCTTCACGTTTTTGACGAATCCAAGTCGTGCGCGCGCGCCGGAATTTTGCATAAAATTACGCCTCGAAGAAAGGCGCCAGCGAATAACTTAGTCACTTAACGCTTCCAGTCTGGCCAACGACGATGGGAGGGGAATGCAGGGGGATGTCGATGGGTTGGACAGAGTCAGGTAGAAAGCCACTGGGAAGAACAAAGTGGCCCACAGATAGAAAGGCACTCTAATTTCGAATTAATATTTATTATCTATCCGCGCGTGCATTATCTGTGCGCGCACCCCGTTTTTTTTCTCACCCGCCGCAAAGGTCTTCTTCTTATCGGCGCTTTATGACTCCTATTCATATGTGTGTGTCGATTTATCGATTCCATAGCCAGCTCCATAGCGCGCTCGCAACTATTATTGCGCAATTAATAATCTCGGTGCACCCATACGTCGCCATAAAAATTATAAAGCGTTTCGCGCTTCGCTTGTTATGACGCAAATTTACTACATCGACCCATATCGGGTGCGAGAAGAAAGAGTATGAATATAACATCGGCGCTTGGGGGTACAGCATGTAAATTTTGAACGTTGAACGAAAAGAGCAATATCGCGTAAAACTATGCAGCACAGCCGCCTTCTTTCATCGACGCGCGCATCTGTTTCGTAAATAAATACTTAAAGGCGACGACATCGCCGATATTTGGTGCACATTTCGCAATATGCGTTCGTTCATAAATAATATGCAATACATCGCGGCGCCCCCGGGTATCGGGATCGCAAGCACGGGAGGGCGGGAGGGTGGTATTGTTATGTGGGCGCGCTCGTAAACGCGTGCCGGGCGCGTTCACGCTCGCTATCGGCATGAAATTAGCGATAAATTATTTATTTCGTCGTTCGCAACAAATGGTTTACGACGTTGAAATGATATTTTAATTTCAAATAAGGGTGGTTACAGCATCCCCGCCGCAAACAACCACTGCTTGTGAATAAATATATTGCATATCGAATGTAATTTATTTTTGCTCCAAACCCAACCATGGGTTGGGGGGGTTGATTGAAATTTATATTCTGTCAATGCTAATAATTTCGTAATTATTATTATGCACCATCATTATATAACGCAATTAAACTCTATCCAATGAAAACGATATTAATACCGTGATAATAAGGCTGTCGCGACAGAAAACGTGTTTCGTAATTAATTTTCGCGTCGATGCGAGAGCCGCATAATATTTATTGACGCGCCTGCGTTGGTGGAGATTCCCTAATTCTTATATAAGTATAAAATTTATTTAGCCATTTTAAATGTAATTATTTTTCGCAACTAAAACGATGACGCTTTCGGGTAAGAAATATTTCCCACAGCGATACGCATTGAAGATGCAAATGCTACGTAAAGCACCTATAATAATACCGTACGTATTTTCTCTCGGCGAAGGGGTGCAAAAACGCAGCGCTTCCGGTGGAAGTAGGTAGCGCGCGAGTGATAAGCAAACGCGACGCTTAGATTTTTGCCGTAATCATGTGTAAGCATGCGTGAGTGTGTACCGTACGGTTGGATGGGCGCACGACGGCAGCTTGTTTCGTTTTCGGGCCGCACCGCGCGGTTGGTGTTTATTTTAAATTAAATCAAACTGCACACACTCGTTACGGCCCCAACCCCCGCCCGCCCGTGCGCGCCGCGCCGTCTTCTACCTTATGCCTTTAATAAACCGCAAATTTCAACAGACACGCGCACGCGTTTTCCTCCGGCGATGACGCCGCCGCCGCCACCGCCGCCGCCTTCACCATCGTCGTCGGCGTCCTTTAAACGAATTTCACGCAAGGTAGCGGGCGGGAGGAGGGTGAGGAGGAAGAGGAAAAGGTCGCCGACGCCGTTTCATTCCGCATGTATCCGTAAAATATTTATCCCGCGCCCGCCTTCGCCTCATTACTAAATTGGCGCGTTTAATTTTGCACGTAATCGAAAATTAATATTTCGCACACTGTCTTCCCGTGCATATGTGCGCAGGGTGGTTGCGCATATGCTGGGTAATTGCGAATAATGCGCTGAAACTTTCATCGAGCTTATCGTGCTGGAGCGATTATTGCGGGGAAGCGCACTAGCCGATTTAATTGCGCATTGCCTACTGGTGTTTCAACGTAATCCAGCTATTGGCAAATTGAAAGCGAATGAAGCTATAAACCAACTACCACCTCTAGGCTATTATTTCGCATTTTTCGCTTTGCGCGCCCGTCGCCGCCTGCAGGTGACTATGATTGGCGAAATGCGGCTGAGCGTGACGAATAGTCCATCGTCGGGGGTGTCACCGCCCTGTCGTGGCTGAGTGTTCTTTATATCGAATGATAAAATTATATGACGCGTATACGGATTTTTTACGATTGCGGTAGGTCACGGCGCGAAACCCCCCAAGGGGGAATTTTATAACGTCGCCGTCGCCGCCGTCGTCGTCGCCGCTACCAGACGTTATTAGTGTGAACCTTAGCGTTATGTAATGATTATTCGGTGTTATACATGTCGCTTTTACATCCAATGGGGAAACGCATAAACAAATACCGCCACGCTTAATAGTCGGCTCAGCATTTCGCATTTTATAATTTATAATGGCGCTGATTACCTTCGAAACGATTTCCTTATTCTGCCAACTCTCACGATAAGTCGAAATCGAATGCGATTTATGATTGCATCGTGATGTGATTGACGATTTTCGTGCGCGTGGATAATCGTCGCCATATGAGGAAGAGCCAAATTGGCAATGCCGTGAGTGCGCGAAAATGTGTTTGTGGCGCCGATGCTCATTACGAGCGATTTCTATTCATAACGCCGCTTTGGCCCACTACCCCCTTTGGTGCCTGCGGTGCGCTGGAAATGATTTTTGGCTTCCGGCACACCTGTTATGCAGAGTGTTTTATCACGATTACTGGTCTCGGGGCAAGATCCAGATCAACGCACACACACGTACGTGTTCATTGTGCTTATCATCAAACTCGATTTTACTTTAGAAAGCTGCCATTTCCCATTTTCTATTTCGACATGGCACCGGTTAGTAATTTCATCTCGGCGAAACGGCGATAAAGACCTAGTAAAATCCGCGTTTACGATACGTTGCGCAAAACTTCTTGTTCCGCGTGTAAATGCGCGCGCGCCGAATCAATCAAGCATTTTGCACACTCGACACGTTTATGTCGCGTAATAAAATCGCATATAATTATCCATTGCGGGACATATCGCCCGGATGCCATTTCGCAAGCAAATCGAATTCGGTCAAACAACACGGATTGTATCGATTGCCGCACGATAGAGATCGCAACGCGGGTGTAAATTTAATCAAGCAATCTCCGGCACGCGAAAGAATCCGGCTCACTGCTGCCACCGCCGCCGCCGCCCGCCGGTTGGGGTCATCCATTCCGGGCGTCGTCCTGCGACTCGTCGTTTGTCTCCTGTGCACGCGCATACCCCATACACACACTGGTGCTCGGCCATAAATAAGCTTAAGTGACAAATGATAAACGTTTACTCGGTGTTAAGAGAGTGCTAAGGGCTTGTAAAAGGTTACGCGCGCTGCGCACCGGTCCGCGTTTGCTAAATGTTTCGCGCATGCGTGTGAATGTGTGGGGTTGAGTGTGAGAAGTGATGCGCCCTCCGGGTTGTTGGTTTTTTTTACGTATTCGTCGTCGTCGACGTCGTCGTCGTCGGCGACGTGGGTGACAAGGGCGACTGGCGTGACGAAACGAAGTGGAAGTACGGGCCGAGGTGGATGATAGACATCGGTGTGAAAGGAACCAAATTGATGATTTCTCGCGCCGGATGTGATAGCCGGGCGCAAGGTGGGAGGGTGGTAAGGCGAACCTTTCGAGATGGTTGGGCTTGGTGTGTCGCAGAAGTTGTGGAAAGTCTTTCTATGCCTACACATGAATTTAAAGTTTCCCTCTGCAAAGATTTTGAGTTATTTACGGCGCGCATGCACAGCTGCCAACGGCGACTTTATGTGTGTATGGGGTGGTGTTGCAGGGACGTGCCTTACCGTACTGCGGTACAAGTAGAACACAAATTGAAGCAGTTAAACTAGACTTAAAACAAACACACATGGGGTTAACGGAAAACGAGGCCCTCGCTTCTTGCCGACCGTGCAAACATTATACTTATTGTATGCTTTCCACCCTCCCTCCCGATGTTTTCGAGAATTATGTAAATCCATTTGATATTAAATTTCATTTACCTATATGCCGGAAATAATACAATTACGATTATTATGAATTCGAATACACCCGGCGATCAATTAAATATATATTTTCAAAATAAATCACCTTTCCTCGCCGAGTAGCGCTGGATACCGCTAAGAGGATTACATATATTTAAATATTCATTTATTTCCACGGCGGCGGCGGTGCGAATTTTAATATTGCATTAAAATAACTGCGGCCGCAACGGGAGGTTGGTTGGAGGGCGCAGGGGGGGTTTGATTTAATGTTTTGCGTGTTTATAAATAAATATGTCCGGCTTGGCTGGTCGAGGAGAAGAGAGAGTAGCACCAGGCCGAAGGAAATATGCTAAACGCTTGGTGCGGTGGCGACTACGCAATCTGTTTGCTTGCTGCTGGCTCACCGGTACTACATTATTGACCCTATTCATATACTGCACACCGCGGCATTGTTTGAATTTGAGCCGGAAACTTTTCGCGGTACCATGCCATATTCACTTCCAGAAAATTTCATTAATCGCCAGGCAAAAGTAATCGACGCCCTGCGCAAGCGCACAAGAGACAGAGACAGAGAGAGAAGGTGGGGTTGGTGGTAGAAGGAGGGTGGGCGCGAACATAATAGTGCTTTGATTCGCGGCAGTTACGTAACTCGATGCCTCTTCATAAATATCCATTTACGCGCTTCTTGCTAAGATTGGCTTGCGAGAGAGTGCTGAGCGATGGCGAGTGCCGGGCGAGAGGAGTAATCGCGGCGCGCGAAAGCATATTCTCTAATTAAAATCCTTCACTATAAATAAGCGGACCCGGCGCGGCGAGCGCGCTCGCGGACGGTCACCGCGCAAACGCCGCCGCCGGCGCCAACACTCGCTCTCGCACACGCTTCTAATTACCATGTTAATTAAAGGTCCCTTACGCTAATCATAACTCCATGAATAAGTAAGCGCGCCGTTGACTCCAATCTTGCATTCCGGGCATCCGTGCAAAGCACTCTGCGTGCATGCGTATGCGTGTGTGTGTTTGCCCAGCAGAGTGCTGGGAGGGGTGGGTGGTGGGTGAAGGGATGGTTTGGTGAAAAGTGCAAGGGTTTTGCATACGCTCACACACAATCTTCGCGCTATTTTGCCACCACCGCCGCGCCGGGCGCCGTCAGCGTCAGCCATCGCCGTAGACGCCGCTGACGAGAGATTAACATGACGATGTGCACGACCTATATAAAACAACAAAATCCATGCATTACGCGCACGTCATACGCGGGAACGCATTGATCCGGTCGGCGCGGTGGCTGCCATAGCCGCGCTGCCCCATGCACATAATGTAATATCCATCTGGGGGTGGGTGGGTTAGGTGGTGGGCCTTCCCCCGACGACTTGTTAGCTTACTCCGGGTACGTGTGTGCGCTGTTGTTGTTGCGCTACGGTTATATATTGCTCATACGCATGAACCCGCGATAAAAACACAAGCGAAAAGAAGCCGCCAACCACTTCTTCGCGTCGTCGTCGGTCGTCATCTATGAACCATGCGCTCTGTGCGCACCCGTTAGAAACTTGAAACCCCACAATAAAGTCTCCGTCCGTCCCTGGGACGAAAACAACGGCCGACAGGGTGGAATTTCGCTGTTCACCAGACGCACGCGCCCGCGCGCACACCTTGACGTGTTGTGCGCACGCGGTGGAGGCGCCGGTGAAGTGTAAGTGAAGATGCCGCGCCCAGCAGTGTGCCCGATTCGGACAGCTTCAGGAACTCACCCCGTCACTTTGTTTCGCAAACATCGGCGTACATACGCACGTATCGTGTACTACATATATACATGAGCGAGCGCATAAAGTCCGAAAACGCTTTTCGAAATTTCATTTCGCAAATGGTCCGAACATGATTTATGAAAATCTCGGCGCTCCGCGAAGAATCCAGCGAGCATGCCATGGGTGGGAAGGGTTTGTTCATGCACTCGACTACAAGTTCACAATATCGCCCTCCCGAGCGCGCGGCTCCACCACCCCCTCCTTCCCGATTTCAATGTGTGTTTGCGTTTCGCGCGTCAATGCGCGCAGTTTGCGCAAGTCGTCGTTGTCGTCGTCGACGGCGGCGGCGGCGGCGGTGGCGGCGAGTCGGCGGAGGCACCGAAATAGAAAGTCTGGGGGGAGTGACCCGAAACGCTAATTTCTCGACTGTACGTTTACCCCGCTTGCCGGTAACTAACTGGTGAATAATTTTTGCATTTGAATTGCAGCAGGGCGACACGCCACGACACTAGTCGGTCGTTGGGCGCAAGTGATGTTATTATTATTGGCGCCATGAATTATCCAAAACGCACGCCGAAATTGCGCATTATGCTTATTAATTGCACGCCGAAATTCTTCCCGCGCCTCCTCGTTTTTTTTTTTGAGCACGCTAACTTATTGTTATAGTGTAGTGATAAAGGCAAGCTGGTGCCGAAATTAAACACATATTTTTGCAAGGCGCATTTCCCGCTGAATATGAAAATACAAATATCGTCATGTCTTTTGATGGAAGTTTTTTTGGCGATGGTAATTGTTGGTCACGATGATTATGACCCGCCCGGCTGATTATCGATGGGCATTGCGGATTTGATGATGCTGGCGAGATTGTCATGTGGGGGTGATAGCGGCCCCAAAAGAGAAGTAATAAATTTTGCGGGCGGCGCGCGGAACGGCACGTAGCTTAAATAAAGTTTTGTCGAGGCGGCGCGTTTCCAATGGAATTTATTAGTCTCATTTTAAAAATGTATTCCGTGCTAGTGGGCTAGCGCCATCGTCGGTTTCTCATCGCCGCCGCCGCTGCAAGCTGCAATGCACTCTTCAGAATTCAGCAACCAGCAGCAGCCATTCACATCGCGCTATATACCCACCTTTTCCACCACTGCGGCCGGCGGCGGCGGCGGCGGCAGTGGCGGCCGCATATCGTCGTCGTCGTTATCCGCGCACCGCCGCCGTGCTATGCGGCTTCTGTTTTGAGCTTCCTTTCGTTCGCGATCCCCATGCGCAACCTTATGAAGCTTCCACGGTTCGAGAGCGCATAATAAGAAATGGAATAGGAATGGGAATACGGTAGCGGCATCACGAAGAAGGCTCGCGCACAAAGATTCTGCGTTCGTCTATTAGAATAATACTCATAGTTTTTTGTATGCATGCGCTGCGCGCCACGCATTTAACGCCGAAGTTGAAAGAAACGAGCACGCGCGTGGTTTCACCTCTGCGTGTACGGTGTCGGAAGGGTTCGCGCGTAAGAGAATAGCGCGCCAAGCCGTACTTAAGAGGCGGCAATTGCCACCCCCGCGCGTTGTACTAGAAAGATGCCGAAAGAATGGGGCACGCAAAGAATACGAAAAAGTATTATGTCGGTCGTGCAGCAGAAGTAGCACCAGCAGCAGCAGCAGTGGCAAAATTGTTGGCGGCGCCGGCGGCGCAACGAAATGTAGCCAAGCAAAACCAAAATAATGTCCGAGAGCTGCGCGTCTTATTTTAAAGGGGCGCGCTGGCGCTGGCGCTTCGCCCTCCCCGATTCTGTGTGATTGCTTTATTAAACCCAATTGATCTGACAAAGTGCATTTCTGTCTTTTATCTTCAACCTCGCTTAATAGGAATGCTCCGGCCACGGTTGCTAAATCGCATTTCTTTCGATATTGCTTTTGGCTTCGGATTTATTAAAATTTTAATACTAAAAGAATGAATGAATCCAATCATATAATTAATTCATTGTAAAGCAATTTGTTCAAATTGTTTGTAATAAAACTATCTCGCGCCGTGTGCGAATGTCACAGCAATATAGTACAAATTACATCAATTAGCAGTTCGGGGCGTGCATACGTGTAATTGTAACCGTGCATCTATTTTTGCAATTTATGATTATTGCGCGATATGTGAAATATAAACGATGAGAGGGTAATATGCGAAAGTGGGGTTTGCCATTTTAATGGGGCAGGGTCGGAGATGCGGTACACATCATAACAACGTTGTTTGTTTAACGACTGACACATTTCCGCGAAAACCAATCGTGATAATTTCACGCATTTTATGCGTACGCTCCAAGCTTTTACCGGTGCAGTCGGATGAAAGCATTTACACGCATTTTATAAAATTCCGTTTAATAGATTTTCCATGGAATCCTCAAGCAATGTGCGCCTGTCGATTTTGTCGAATTGCACATCAATAAAATAAGTTCTGCCACTATCAAAATTATCACGTGCTGTAACATTTTTTTTTCAATCGGCGCTAACGGCCATAATACCAATTACGATTGGAAAAAAAATTCCAATAAATTGGCGCGACGTGTGGCGTATAAAGGGAGGCACGAAATAATCGTTAATTGTTTACCGCGTGCGCGTGCAACACTAATTGAACGAATTCAATCGTGCACACAAACACATATCCGTGGCCATGCGTTGCGATTGCATAGCACTTCTTGTGTTATTTGATTAGATTTAATTCGATCCTTGTAACCATAGAAATAAATTGTTTCTCAGCGCGATTAATAACTCTCATTTTCTAAAGATCCTTCTCTCCGGCTGCGTGGAAAAAACTTCCGTCATTGCGTTTCCAAGGCCGCAAAAATAAACAGTAACTTTAAAATGCATTTCGTATCAATATTTCATCGGAGGCCCGACGGCGGCGGAGTAATTCGCGCTCGTGAAAAAAATGTTTGTTTGCCTCCACTGTTTTCGCATCAATCGATCATACACACGAGTTGTGTGTGCGGGGGTTGGTGGGTGGTTGCTGGTGGCGCGCAATACGAGAAAAGGTTGATTTCGCGAGCGCCGCCGAAACGTTGTGTCGGTGCGTGGGAGGAAGGGTTGGGTGAAGATTGATGACAGCGACAAAGAGCATCGGCGCGCTCGCGGACGCGAACGCCAAGGGATGTGTGAGAAAAATGGGGTGTTTGCCAGCCAGGTTCTCGGTTATAAGTGAAACACTAGACGACGGCATCCAGCCGCTGATGGATATAATAA
The DNA here is from genome assembly GCA_030264135.1 of Myllaena sp. GC000078. Taxonomy (NCBI): domain Eukaryota; kingdom Metazoa; phylum Arthropoda; class Insecta; order Coleoptera; family Staphylinidae; genus Myllaena; species Myllaena sp. GC000078. Next base: position 33,268 of record JARJDR010006142.1, on the reverse strand, counting down.
AGGAAGTTTTATTTTCGAATATATACTCTCTCACGCGCGCAGCAACTTCACAACCACACCAGTTAGTGAAGAAGAAGAAGAAGCAGAAGACGAAAAAAAAATCGATGGGCAATAAATTCATTTCACGCGTGTTGTCGAGATAATTATCAAATTTTCATGGCATCCTGCTGCGCTATTTGCGACACATTTGTTTTTCAAGCCGAAGAGAGTCTTGTTCTTTGTGTGTCGGCATATTTTTTGCGTGACTCGCTTTTTCTCTCGCAGCACGAGATGGCATAGTTCCATAATTTCATTCCGCTCTCGCACCGAGAACGAGCAGCTTGGCAGTTATATATCACCGCGTGCGCGTGCGCTTCCCGAATAGATGACGGCAGATATTGTTATCCCGTTGTTTTACAGATGAGATGGATGCTGCTTTACACATACACACGATTTGTCTCACGCAGCCAGGATCCACGAACTGCTTTAGCGCGATTCTTCAATTTCTCCCCATTTGCAACTCTTGAATCTCTCGGGCGCGTTTCTTTGGCGCACTGGCCTAGTAACAAAGAGGAAGGACAACAAAACCGGACTAGTAGCGCTAATCATCTGGCGGCACGAAACTGCGGCCGCCAATCCGAAGAAACTGATGCAGGCGGCCAGTGCAAAGCCCTTGCCAAGCCGATTAATTTCTTAAATAGGTTATACTTTCTCTTTTTTATATTCTGGATTGAGCGCGGCGCGGAACCTAGTCGTTTACACAGGACGCGCCACTACTGCGAGTTACAACAAAAGCTCGTATAGTTGCGAGATCAGAAACAATAGATACGGGATGAGGAATGATACGTCGAAAGATAACGGCCGTGGCGGTGGCGGCGAGAAAAAATGATGCGTAAGAAGAAAACGCAAAAAATTATTGCGGCGCGCATCTTAATTAAAATCTGTTCGTTTCCATTTGATTTGTGCCTCCCATTACAAATTTCCCTTAGTTGTCAAATCACATATAGAATCATTGCGATAATCATCGAATATTTCTGGGTAGCAGATGCGCGCACTATTCAACGACCACGCCTAAGGGTGTGATCGCGCACTTACATCTAAACAGATGGGTAAGCAGATTTTCACTCGTTTTTATTCAGCGGCTGCTGAAGCGATCGGCAATTCGGTAACAGAGTGTGATGCAGCGGCGTAAATTTAAATTGGACTTTTAGCCTGCAATTTCCGGCCATACCTCCGCATTCTGTTTGCCGCCGGGGGGTTTTTTTCCCTATGTGTGTCGTCGTAGGAATTGCGCGAATATTATCATGGCATCTCGTTGAGTATCGGCGTCGTTAACGAGTATATCTTGCCCATCTAGCGTCTCGCTGGCGCACATGTTACGTGATAATTATTACGGCTTCACGGTTTTCTAAATCACGTTACCGCACGCCGCCCCGGCACTGAATACATCACTGCGTTTATTAATGCACTCGTAAATGCGTTCGTCAATTATAAGGCGGCATAACGGCTCAAGCGCATAGGTATATTCCGAAGTAATTTACGCTCTCACTCTGCTGCACTTTTGACGACTTTAAAGTCGTTAAACTTGCAGGATAGTGACGCAAATTAAAAGTTTGCATATTGTTGCATATTGGTTGCTAATTGTGCAGAATCTATTCCAAGTTCTGGCTTTCCACTTAAAGAACGTGGTGATATTAAACGCGAGAGCTTTCACTGTTTCACTGTATGTGCAAACATATTTTAATAAGCGCACGTGAGTGCATCAGACCGCGGCCGCGTCGACGGCGGCACTCTCATAACATTTTGCCGGCTCGCCGCGGCTCTGGCATAAGTGATCCGTCGTTTACGTTACTTTCGTGTCTCTTTGTTTTCGTGTTTTTAACGGCGCCGGCGTTGTGCAAACCATGGTGGAGATAGGGTTGTGCGTCGAGAGGTTTGTTTGCGCTCCTGGGGGTCGTAAGCCAGCTTCACCGTTCTCGGCGATTGCAATAGTTGTGCGAAGTGGTTGCGGCTTCTGAGTTCGTTTCGCACACATTCATTGCGGCGTACATGCGAAGCAAGGTGTTAATTAACGCTAGTGGTGTCGATACCCTGGCAACATTTCGTCGACTCGCTAAATACGCGTAAATATGTTTAATGAAATGCAATTACTGGGCGAAATTTGCAAGCGTTGGCGATTTCCGTTGACTTCCGGTCACGCTCGAGGGTTGAGAGGGGCGTACAGGGGCGTACGCATGAAGAGATGCAGCGTCCGATTGCCAGGCGTTATTATTGATTTCGAAAACGCAATTACGAGTCTAATTGCGATGATACTTAACCGTGAAATTGCGTTCGAACTCGGCCGGAAACGCGCGGGGGATGAGAGATGGCGGAAGGCTGAGTGAGGGCGGCGGCGGTGGCGCGCTTCTTGGCGGCTGTCGGCCGACCGCCCCAAGCGCATGAGAACGTAAGCACGTCGGTGCGCAATGCGACAAGAGCGAATCGAAAGTCCGATGCATCTTCTTGCGCGTCGCGGCGCGCGCCTTGCCAATTCGTTTCTTGCACGGCGGCTTGCATTGCGCGTCACCGAACAAAACGAAGAAGCGCCCGACAAATATTTATACGCGCCGAACGAAAATAACCGAATCGAATGGGTAACGCTGCTTGATGCAAATGCCGAAAATTTAATATTGCATGCGTGCCCGGGCGTGGGCAGGCGGACGGGCGGGGGGAGAGGTGCGAATTTATAATGCGGCGTCGTCGTTGGCCAGGCGTCGTTTTCATTTTTTATTTAAGCACTACGCAAAAACGGTCCCCGACGCTCCGGCGTCGTCGGCGCCGACGACGTCTTCGTCGCCGTCATTCGGGCGGCGGCATAAAGAAAAACAAAATCTCGGGCGGTGGAGGGTGGTTGTTGTTTGTGTGTGTATTTGCATATATTTTTTGCGCGGCGGCAGCCTGCGGCAAGCCAGCCGGAACACCACAAGAAAACTGATTATCATAAGTTATTCCCGACTTCTTGTCGGCGACTGGCCGGCTGGCCCAACGGTGACACTTTCCATTATACTCGCCCAACACACCGCGACCAAACTCCCTCGCTCTCCCCCCTTCTGGTGCCTGTCGGGCGAGTTTTGTGATCGCGTTCGATATCAATGTCGAATATGCGCCGCTATTATTAATCGACGGACGGCGCAGAGGGAGCACTAAAACGTTGCTTGTAATCATTTTTATCGCGTGGGACCGCTGGATTTTTTTTTTGCATCTGTATGGGGGCGGTGTTCTTTTTTTGTGCGCGGGGCACGCTCCCGATAGATTATTTAATCGGCACTCGATGCGCGAAACGCCGCAGGGAGCGCTGGACGACCGATAAATCTATCAATTTCCGGATTTATGTCGCGCGGCGCTCACTTTTTTTGTTGGACGCCCACCGCCCCGTTACGTCTTCGTATCGGCCTCATCCAATTTTGATGTTTCGATAAGCGATATGAACGCAAAAAATTGTGACCAAATTCAAATTTAACTTTTTCTACTGGTCAGCTCATAAAGGAAGATTTAAAAATTCCTGTGATGTGCTGGCAGTCTCCCCGCAGGATTTTAAATGCAGGTGCAAGAGTGTCCTGCGTCTAACGTGTTGGGTAGCGTGCCAGGTATACCAGTTGTGCCACTATCCGGTTTTCCCCGGATTTGTCCTAGTTTACATGGCGTCCCGGGAGTGTTCGGGAAGGGTTTCAAAACATGTCCGAACAGTTTTATAAAAATGTTGTAACAAACGCTATTAATGCATTTTCACCATGACTGCTTATACAGATTTTCTATGTAAATTAAATTAGATAAACCGTTTTCAAAAATTACAAAATGTTAAGCTAAGCTGACATGCATAAAATTCAAAGTGCTCCAGTGTTTGCCGCTATTATCCCAGTTAGTTAGTAACTATGTGGAGAGCGGGGATAAATTTGACAATGGTGGTGCAACTGGTATACCAACCACCGCGTTGAGTGCCACAAAGAACATCCGTCTTACAACACGTGGAGAAAACTTCGTAATTAACGCTGGGCATTTTCCAGTGTTCTTTCCACCTCTCTGGGGGGTAATAGTGAAATAATGCCTTCCCGATAATAGTATTATATATTGGCAGCGGAATTATAAACACAAGTGTATCGAAATCCCACCTATCTTCGCTCGGAACATACAGCACGCGTCTTGTGCGACGCGCAAACAAAAAATACGAATTTCACCGCAGAACTTTTTGCGCCGCCAAAGTTATGCGGCCAACTTTCGTTCGCATCGATGGCCTCGCTCGTCCCACCTCCACGTATCGAGACTTTTCACCCCGGCAACGCTGTTGCGCCGAATGCATCATGGTGAGGTTTGGGGTGGCACGGGGCGGCCGACGGGGCGCGTGTTGCAAACTTCAATGCGGCATCGCATAATGATTGATAAAAGAATGCCGCGAGGGATAAATAAATTTACCGCCGTCGCGGAGTGGTCTGCTTGCTGCTTTGGTTCTTTGTATAACTCGTTTTTTTCTCTCCTGCCCCGTTCGCGCACCTACAAGTCGCCTAATTAGATAGACAATAGTACGCCAGAAACAATAACGCACACAATGCTGCGCGCGCGCGCTATTGTTCCTTCCGTTGCGCCCAGCCGCGCTGCAATCTCGGCCCTTGCCGGCGGAAATCGATTAATTACTTAAACTTTTTCATACCTGTGTTGGTGTTCCGATGATTGTCTTCTTCGAGCGTGCACGCACCCTTCGCTGATGCTGCTGCTGCTGCTGTTGGAGTTGTTATTGTTTGCCTAGCTGCTCGACTGCCTCCTCTTTCGCACGCGGCAGCAATTTGTCATCGATTTGTTGTTTGCTGGCCTCGTCGCGTCGGTGGCCGCCAGCCAGCGACGGCGCCGGACACGCACGACCGTCCAAGCAATACGTTTACTGCCCTCGTTCACACTGAAATCAAACAAATGTTCGCACGCGTGTTAGTTGTGCGTGCGTTGCTCATCATCGCCGACGCATTTGCATCGCATTTGTCACACTCGCTGATCTGCCATCACCCGCCGCCACCCCGCCTTCCCTTCGCCGTTTAACGCCGCAAGCACCACCACCCCCCCTCCGTTTGTATGGTGTCAACTAGGTGGCGGCGATCGTTTTCCGCGCCACCTGCAATGCAAATGTCGGGGGGGGCTGCTCTGCTGGGCATCGTATGTGAATGCGCTAACATTTCGCGCCCGCACGAGATTGATTGATGCGAGTGACTTTCAATGAATTCGCCCTCATCCCCCGCCGCGCGCGTATAAAAAGAGTCACATCACATGCATACGTGTGTTGGCGGCATGAAAATACCTGCTGCGACCAGGGGGAGAGAGAGTCAATTTGTAAGGTGGACTGTCACACAACCCTTTCCATCCACCGGGGGTGTTTAATCAGTGACTCGGTTTAACTGTTTGACGCAGGATGGAACGAAGATGAACGTGGAAAAACGGGCGAGGATTTTGAATGTTCAATTCATCTAATTCATCTATATTTATAATTTCAAATTAATCTAGTAGCGGTTTTCCATGCAGTAGTCTTGCCTCCGCGAACGTAAAGTAGAAGAACAGGAAACAGTCTGCTTTTTAGATAAGTATCGAAATAATTTTTAAATTCAACGAGATGCCTTCCGAATGCATTCGATGACAAAAGCTGCGAGATGTGGGTGGGTGGGATAGCAATGGCGCGGATAACGCTTCACCCTTCCCCACCGTCTTGTGTTTAACATGCATGTATGTGTCGTCGCCGCCGCCGCCGCCGACCGCGCCGTCGTATCGGATCTTTGGTCACGTCCGCGTCTACTGGGCTGATTGCCCTCTAATCCGGTTGTGCGCTCGTTGAGGCGGGTGGGAAAAGGGAAAGGGGGAGGCCACGGTAACAAATTCCTTACGGCAGGAATAGAGTTAATTGGTGGGCGGGCGTGGCATGCTTGGGAGCGGTCGGGAAGGAAGTAGAGTAGAACCGATCGGGCCCACCACCGACCTCATTTGCATAACCTATTTAATTCGAATCGATCTTTTCAATACGCTCCATTCGTTGTGCGCCTGCCGTCACAGGCTATGATAAAATTGCAATGCACAATGTCAAAAGCAAACATATCCACACACGCTACGCAGCACAACGGAAGCACAGAGCGGCGGCAAGACACGACATGTCGACATAATACATCACTGCAGATGCTATAGACGTAGACGGCGATGACAACCGATGCTATTCGCTCTTGTTTAGCGGCTTCCCCGTGCTATTGATTGGAAAAAAATCCCCAGTCGTTATTTGCATCGGTCTTCGCCCAATTATTGGATAAATATTTATACGCGAGAATTAAACGTCGGCGCCGGCGAGATGCTGCCGGGGTTATCGATTTTGTCGATGATTTTAATTAATGAACTAAGACGGCGCAACGCGTCGGCGTTCTGCTGGAGCGCTGTTTATCATTGGCGAGGTAATTAAGAACGCAAAGCAGACCCTCCGCTTTGCTTTTTCTTTGCCGAAGCGCCAGCGAGAGCAAGCAGGAGGAGGTCATGGGGGTGGGTGGGTGCATATTTTTTGAAATTTCAATCTAATTTCGCAAACACTGCGAGGAGACCTGCGCCGGCAGGGCTAATTGATTCATTGGCGAATGGCAAATGCAATCTTGCGGCGGTATATCAGGCAGTAATCACCTTCCGTTTTTTACGCAAGCAAAATGTTAATTCAAATACTGAATTTATAGGGCGTGCTCGATATGTTACACCTCGGCAGGGTTATTAATCACGTGCGCGAGTCGTTCCATCATTCCGCCCACCCTCAGTCGCGCGCACCACCCGCGTTGTCGATTTTGATCGCGCAAAAAAGCACGGAGATTCGCGCCTTGCATTGGTGTGTTGTTTTTATTTGATGCTTCTTTATTGATAGCAACTATATCATATACACATAACAATTTATTTCTCTGCAAGAGCGCGAAAAGTTGCTTTCCTTTTGCAGGTGAGACGAAACCGAGTTCCTCTTATAGCGACAAGGAATCATAATAATCGTTAGGCGGGACCAATTGAGATGCGTAACATGTATTTTAAGCTATGCAATTGCTGCTGCGGCCCAAACTTTTGATGGGATTTGCCGATAATATTGTATCTCCGGAACGCGACATGCTGGGTATGCGGCGAACTATCAGTCAGACGTCGCAACGACGTTTTGATTGATGGTTTGATAACAAGGATAACTCGGTAGCGAAATGATATGCGAACGTATTGCGTCGTGAAAACCCCGTCCACCCCCCTCATTCGCCCCCGCCCTCGTTTCATCATTCGAAGTCACAATTTTGCGGTCGTATTCCGCCAATGTGGACGACTAAAGATATCGGGAACTAAACGGGCGCCCGCCTTCTTGTGTGGATGCGCTGAATGGGGTAGGCGGCGAGCATTGAATGAATAGCAACGGTGGGGTTGGCGGGCGGAAGGTTCGGTATGAAAGCGGGACGCGTCGAAATCGGCAGATGTTAGACGCGACGACAACGTGCAGGCGCTCGTGTGTTTCGTTACCATTAATTATTGATTTTCATTAAATTCAGGCCGACGACGATGACGGTCCGTCGCAATCAGCAACCCACCCTTTTGCCTTACCGCTGTCCCGTTTTCGGCACATCGGTAAACAAAACAACTTGCAGCGGGTTGTTCATTAAACCGGCAAACATATAATTAGCACGGAGATAAGCGCGCGCGCGCGTCGCGCGTGATATGAACTAAATGAAAGTCGTTGGCGCACTGGTGGCAATAGCAGGTAGTAAGTGGCCATTGGTGCAAATCGTGAGCGCCAAACTTCAATTCGGGGGAGCTTGCCGGAAGCATTGGAATCGGCACACCACTACGTCAAGTAGTGTGGCCGTGCATACCGCCAGCTACGGGCCGCCTCTTCCTGCACCCTTCTTCGCGCGGGGGCGGGAGGGAAGGCGGCCGATCTATTATGCGCTCGCTCGCGGGACTAAAACCCTTTCGGTTATTTGTTCTTGCGGGCGGCTGCTGGAAGCGGCGTTTATTATAGTTCGGTGTTGCGTCGTCATTGTCGTCGTCGTCGTCGTCGTCGTCGTCGACGGGTTATTTCGTTTGTATAGCATGTAGTCGAGCGCCAAACTACGTACGCGTCGAGTTTCCTGCCGCTGGGTTTAGACGCGCGAGGGGGGGAATCCGTGATATGTGCATGCCGTACGCGAGTACGGTATGTATATGTGTAGGAGTTTGAATTTGAGGTGGCGAACTTCGACTTTGACTTGAAGGCGGCAGCGGTGGCGGTTCGTTCTTCACTCTGTTGATATGCGCCAGCGTGCACGCGCGCTCGCTCGCGAAGAGAAGCAATGAGTCGCTCGGTTATCGCTCGAAAGCGATCTGCGTGCGCGATAGCACCGTCGGCTATATCAAGCACTCGTCAAGAAGTGTGCGGTGTCAATCCACGCCCCCCGCAGTTCCGATGCAATAAAATTCAAATGCGTATCGCTACCGCCACCACGCCGCCGTCAATAAAACGAATTGCCCCACCGCCGATCGTCCGCTTGATCCGACAAGATATGGAAATCAATGAATAAACCAACCAACCCGTCGGGCAATTTATTTGTTTCATAAAGCACAATTCACGCTTGTTCGTGTTTTTTTTTCCAAACAAAGGTTGAACAAGCTCATTAAATGCCCACGCTTGGGGATGAAATTGATTCGACTTTGATGTGCAATTTCCAATTCTTTTTATCTACTAACTGAAATCAATTCCAATTTATATATTTATATGCCCTTATAACTAAACGCTTGATGAAAGTGGAGCTCAATTTTTTTGTAATAGTTTTTCAAACGGTGTGTGTGCGCGTTGCGATGAGATAATTTAAAGGGCGACCTAAGGAAGCGTCAACAAGGCGGTGGCGGCGCCGACGTACGAGTGGTTGTCTGTTTCGTTTGCCGCCCCATTCCCGCACTTGTCGGCCAGCCTCGGTACTCGCGGGAGGGGAGGAACGCAGTTAAAAACTTTTTAATTAGAGTTTGCGTCGGCATTCGTCGAGAAGCGGCGATGAGACGCTAGCGACACGCTCTTCGATGTGTCGCCGTCGCCGTCGCCGTCGCCGCCGCAGCAGCCACCGCACACCGGCACGGCGCTAACGAGCTTTCGATGCCTTTGTGTGTGCATGCCAACATTCAAGTTTGTTTATTTAGTTGGGATGATGGTACATGGCGCTGGCTTTGCCCTTCTTTCTGCTCACATTTTTCTCAGCCCGCGCGCGCGCAATTTATTAACTTGGCGTGCATATTATCGGCATTGCGCGGCCGGAAATTAGAATAGGCTGGTGCTGTGCCGGTGCGGTGCGGCGCAGTAATCTGCTTATTGCCTACGCCCAACGATGTGCCAAGAAAACAAAACGCAAACAATTTCCGCGCGAGTTCATCACTTTCGATCGCAACAACCGCGATCAATCATGTACGGTGCCGATAACGATTAATTATCCTGCGCTCCGGCGCCACCCCCTCCGCCCCTAGGTTTTTGCGCAACATTTTCATTTGCATTCAGCATGCTCCAATATATACTAAGATCAGAAGAGGAAATGACATCTAACACCGTTAAAACCCGGCTGATCCCCACGCAGCGGCGACGCCGGCGACGACGAAATCATAAAGACCCGAGGGACGCTCGCGAGAAAATCTCCTCCCTCATTATGTGCGCAACTTGGCCGGCTTTGCGCGGGAGGTGGGACCAAGGGCGTACGCGGAGGGGGGCAAAACGTAAAGGAAGCGACGCTGGATTTCATAATTCCAACCCCTATTTCCCGGCCTTCTTATACTCTTCGTCTTCCAACCTCCTCGCGCACATTATGCGCAATGTGTTTACTTTGGCCTAATTAATATGGTCGAGCGGGCCCCTGCAATTCAGAAAACAATTAGCTTTTCCATTTCCTCGTTTTAAATCAAAGCCGGGTGCGTGGGACCCCGTGTCTGCAACTACACCGCACATCCGCACCCAGATCTGGCTCGAATCAATGAACTCAGCCATCGGTGTGTTGCTTACGTACGTAGAGAAGCTGTTGGCGGGTACGGACGACAATGGGTGGCGGGTGGCGGGGCGAGGGAGCGCCGGCGCTACGGTTTGCAACTAGATTAATAACAGCCCGCGCACACACAACAAGGATGCTGACTGATGTTGTTCGCCGAAGACGAAAACCAACATCCAATTTGAGATTCGTGTTCACGCCGCGCACTATTTCGTACCTACCCCCCATCCCACACCCACCCAACGCACTACCCCGAGCTAGTACCCATTTTGCTTGAGCTCGACCGCATCGTCCCTATAGTATATATAGATATAACTATATGCATATATATATATGATGCTTACACCGACACTAAATGAAATTCGAGTACGAAACGTGAGGGCGGCGGTGCTTTAAGCTTTGTTAATGCGAATGTGTGTTGGCCGAATTGTATTCATTTCCTATTGCTACTAATAGCTTCAAACTGTAATCCGGAAACGCTTTCGAGGCAGCGCGGGAGGGCGGGCGGGCCGTCGCTGAATTAGGGCCGAAACTCGAAATGACATCGACGGCGGGTTTGGGATGAAGGGATGTAGAGCGCCAAGTTGAGCGCGTGCGAAGAAAGGTAGGCCCCGTCACTCTCTAATTGCGATGGCAGATGTGTACCAAACGCGCTAATTGTCATGCACTCTTCGCAATTTCGGCGGGAATCGAAAACTATTTTCTTCACATCGCGCTTGGTGGTCACGTGCGTCGATCGCACTGGTTGTTGATTCCATCCCCGCCCGTACGAGGTATGCGCGAGAGAGCTATTTGCACGCGTCCAAGATTTATGTCTTACTAATTAAACCCACATCGTAAATCTGACGTGCTGATGGTATGTGCACGCGCGTGTGTGTCTAAGCGATTAATAGCGAACGGGGCGTTAATGAGTTGCATCCATCGGGGTGGGATGTCATATAACACGACGCCAGCGACGATTGCGCGTGATGCGCAGCGCTAAAATTGAAGATAAACAGGCTTCGGAAATCGATGCCGCTGAAATAACAGCCGGGTGACAGATTGCATAAGCGCGCGCGGCGATCGCTGTTCCATTCAATTGACATCGGAATGCAGGAAGCAAAAATAAAAACTAACCAGTCCCCGACTAGTGTGACTGCAAACTTGCTATTGAACAATTAAAGCCGCTTAACCTTTCCGACAATTGGCGTGGGCGTCGCAGGGATTTTCTAATCGACACTACGTCTCACAGTGATGAGCGAGGCGTGGAAGGGTGGCTGCCGTCCCGCCGCGCCGCGTCGCTTGGCGTTTGCCAACGCTCTTTCTGTCCGCGATAAATTCCGATCTTAACTTGGCAGCGCGCAACGCCCGCCCGTGACCGAGCATAAAGCTTTCCGCTCCGAGATAAAACACCATCGCTCGCGCGCCGCCACCCCGCTTGACAAGCTTCACTTCCACTCTTTAGAGGGGACGGCGCGCCGAGAGTATGTTAAACTCGCGCGCGTAACTTTGCGCTCCTTTCGTTTTATTAATGTTTTTAACGCTTCGGAATTATTACTTCGCTTGTCAACGCTCGCCGCGCCGCCATCATCGCAACAACTCTGTGTCAAACGGGTTGGTAGGGTGGTGGTGGTGGTGTTGGTTGTTACACTTGTTTCCTTCGGAGGGTGGGTTGGATGGGTGGATTTGACGAGAGCGCGGCATATCAACGTCGCGCGACGCCGACGATGATATTTCTTCTGCGCGCGCGGACAGACGGGCGGGAATGGCAAGCACGTACGCACATATGTCTGGCGGCGGCGCCGGGCGAAAATGAAGGCGCCAGTCATTCTGCAATGGCGTGGTGGGTGCGAGAATAATATGAATTCCGATGTCAGTTACTTGGGCGTTTGTAGTGTTCTCGGTTGTGCTCGGTCGTTTTATTGATGTTTGCGTGCTGAATTTGGTTCAATCGAATTAGGCATCCGATCCACGTGCGCGCGCGCAAAAGGATTGAAAGGTCGCGCATCGACCATTAAGCGAATTATGCGGTGCATCACGTAGGAATGTCTCTAATGCGCTCCGAAATTCAAATTCGATTCAATTTCGCCACGCGATTATGATTTTCGTCAATCGGTATCAAATAGGCAAAGTGCAGAGAGAATAAATAAAGTATTCTTATGTATTTGGCACATATATGCCTGGTAACCACCTCTGCATCTCGTCGCAACCTCTTAATCCGTTTCGATCGTAGGCGGCGCCGGCGGTGGCAGAGCGGTGGCGGCGATGGCGCAATGAATAACGAGATTCGGATGCATTACCGCCCGCCATAAGGGTGGCACGCTCTCGCGCTCTTGTGCTGCACGCCCTCCTCGAGTAGTCGTCGGCGGGTACATACCGTAAGAACACTCCGCGCGTCGCCGTTGATGCTGCTATGCATTTAGCGTGTGCGCTCGGCGCATAATTACGAACGTACGCGAATTGCTTACACTAATATCGGGAGCGTCGAGATACAATAGATGCGGGATAGATAATGGCTGGCTGCTGGCTGCAATAGCATAACGCAGAAGACGAGCGGCCCTCCCCGCCCCCCCGCCCTAACTGCAGAGTGTAGTGGTCCCGGCGCAGCGCAGAGACCGCGGGAATTTTCATTAAGACGTTTGAGCCACCTGACTTTAACTATGCCGAACCACCTAAGACGGCATTCATTTCATAATTCCACGATGAATATATGATGTATGCATGGGATGGTGTACGTTACGCGAGCGAATGATGTTAATAAAAATACGGTGACGCTGGTGCGTGGGTAGGGTGATGATGAGAGGGTGAGAATATGCGCGCGGGATTGCGAAACGCGCGGCCCAGTTTCCCTGCTGCTGCTGCTGCTGCTGCTGCGGCGGCGCGGGTTCGTTTTCCAATTAAAGTTTCGCCGAGTTTTCAATCGAAAACCGAACCACCGAATATAATGCATATGCATGCTCGCACGCAGAAAATTAACTCGACGACGACGATGTGGTTGAGCGGCTGTGGCGCGTGGGCGAGAAGCGAGGGGAAAGACATGCTATACACAGCGTGTTTCGTGTTCATGCTTTGTTTTAATTTTCTTGCAAACTTTCATATTTTCAACACGAGTACACGCGTATGTAGAGCACATGTGCGCGTGCGCGCATGATGAGCGGTTGAGACTTTAATTATGGCTGCGCGAGCGTCGTCATAGCCACACCATACTTGGCGTTGACGTGTGCGGTATCGCGCGTCGACACACACACACAACCCACACCCCCGCAACCAACCAACAACCTACCCCGTCGCAGTTCTTTCACGATTTAACGACGGCGTTAAATCTGAGCCCGTGTGCAGCCAGCAACCGCACCAGCTTGCCTTGGACTGCAGCAGCTCGTCATGTGCGTCAAAAACACGAAACGCGGGCGCGCGTGTTATCGCTGATAAATGTAAATCGTTGCTGGCGCGTCCCTCATGGCAAGGTGGTGGATGCGGGGGCGCGCAAGAGACGCATCTCGTGACACGAAATCCGGACCATTAAATTAACTCGACTTAGGTAACAAAGTTTCGCCACTATCAACGAATAGTAGGCATGTATACACACACTCGTGGGCGGTGTGGTGTAAAACTCGACGGCGGCTAACACGATAAAGGATGGGCTTTCTCCCCTTCACATACTACACAATCCAGCGAAAAGGACCTGATCGTTACGCGCCGACGCGACGCCACCGACGCCAGCGCCGCAGCGCGCGCGAGAGCTTGTTACATGTTGCCGACGGTCGAGCTCTCGGGCGAGCATGAAAAGATTATTAATTATAATCAAGGTGGAGAGATGGCTTGGGCTGGGGCATGCGGTGTGTTGGCGGGTGGCAATGCGTTTGACACCTCACGCATATACGATGACACGCGCGCGCTCGCGGGTTAACAAGTAACAAGGCTTAGGTAGCTAGCGAGAGTACGTGATTGCTCGCGCGCGCACGTCTATACCATTAATTTATTAACGCGCGAAATAAAAAATTTGACAATGTCGCATGTTGCAGATGAACCACCTTCCGAAAATGGATATTATAATAATCCCAGCGATTATTATCTGCCGGTTGTCGTGGGCGGGTAATCAAGTCACAAAAAAATACTGTTTATACAACGGCGTTTTTTCATATAAATTTAATTTCGCACCCGTCGCGGAGTCGCTTTCTCTTTCGCGACGAGAGAAGAGAGAAGAGAAGAAGGAACAAATAATCCCCTTTATTGTGGGAGGTGGCGGGGCGACAGGGAGCGCACATACTGCGCGTCGCACCACCAAAAACAAGTCCGCAGAGATGAAATATTAATTATAGCAAGAATTATCCACGCCTAATCCGCTTCGATGCTGCAGCGCGCCGCGACCTTTGCTTCCTCTCTCTTGTGCGACCGGCGGCGGCGGCGGCGGGGCGGGTGCGGCGACGGTGTTACCAGCGCTAATTCGTTCGCAAAACCAGGCCACCATCCCTCCCGACCGCATGAGTGCGTACTGTTCTGTAACCGAAGCGCTTCGCTTCTAATGGGTGCGCGCGTGGGTGTCTCTGTTTGTCGCTCTTGGAATCTTTTGTTAGCACCCGCCCGCCTCTGTTGTGACATCGTCGGCGTGCGTATATTAGAGTTCCGGTTTTCTTTCGGTGGCGGCACATACGTGCGTTAATACGTCCGCGCAATTATACAATAACATTCGCTACGGTGCGGTGGTGTGGGTAGCAATTCAAATTATTATTAATATTAACGCAAATATTCAATTTACGAACAAAACTATTCGTCTATTAAGGTAAAGGTGGTAAGGATCCCACTTCAAAAAGGTTCTGCTATAATGTTTGATAAATATATTCCCGGCGTATGCTTTCAATAGTTGATGCCGGCGCTAATTTATCCAAACGCACGCGATGGGCTCGCGACAGAGGTCAAAAACATCAAAGTAACATCTCATTGCATGTGCAGGTATATGAGAGGGTTCGCAATGCGGTGGTAACCATGGAAGTGAAGAGACATTGCAAAAAAATTAATATAGCGTACGCGTGTACAGGTGATGCGCAAAAAGTCATCAGCCGCCGCCGCCGCCGCCGCCGCCGCCGCCGCCGCCGCCGCAGCACGGCGGTTATTTGATTTGCTCTATATCGTGCGCGGCAGTATCGAACCGCGTAACTGATGTGTGTGGATATGCATGCGCGCCCTGCTAAGCTTAATTACATTTTTTTCGTGCGGCCTTTCTCTGGTCGCGCCTTTTTTTCGCGCTGCGCTACGCACGCCCATTTGAATCGTCACCAAACGCGTTCGCGTTCCTTCTAATTAATTATGAAGAGGTTATATTTGCGAACGCGTTCGTTCAATACGAGAAGCGAAATGTGTCGTTTTTATACCGCAGCATGAAAAAGAAAGCCATAAAACAAGTCCATTTGCGAGTAATCAAACAACGACGTGTTTCGCATGCATTACTCATTTAGTGCTCGCGCACCCCCGTAATGTGGTCAGTGATTGCCCAACCTCATCGTGATTATGGTTTCATTTATGAGAAACAATCATTTTTGCCATTTGGATTTTTATAGCCCGCTAGAAATAAACTTTGGCACGCCAAATATTGGTATATACCTGTATAGGTATAAGGTTTATACATTGATGAATTACTTTCGAACAGCAAACACGGTTACCGCGGGCGGGAAACACGAAGAAGTACTTTCGTTCGCCGGTAATGCGCCCGTGGGGGTGGGTGATGGTTAGGAGGGGAGGGCAACGGCAAAAATTACTTTATAAACCTTTACATCCAGTTCTAATCGTTTGTCAAACATTTCGCCCGCGTGAATCCATTACGAAACACCTGGCGCGCGCGCGCGCGCCGCGCGATGATGCACGAGTGCAACTTCAATTTCGAGCACTCACACGCATACAATAAATAATCGTGGTGTGCGGCTACCTTGGTGTGCGGCGCTCTCCGCGATTTTTCTTATGATATCCGCAATAAACTTTTGCCCTCGCCGCGCCGCGCCGCGCGTGTATAGTTTGCGAAGAAATAAGGCATTTTCGTTGCGTCACGTCCTTCTTTTCCCTGCGTCGCCCCAAGTTTGCTTCCGCTTCCGAGTTCAACACATGCCTTAATGTATATAATGTATCAATCCGCGCGTGCCGCCTGCCTATATGTGCGTCATTATGCAAATCGACGTGCTACTGCTGCTGCTGTTGCCCCGCATTTTTCATGATCCCAGCACAAATCACACACCGATTAGGACGTTATATAAATATTTTGTTTCACGTAACTAATAGTCGAGACAAGCAGGTTTGCGACTTAATGGATGACTTCATGAATTATAAGAGAAGTACACGGGTTGGGAGGGTTGGTACAGGGTCAACTTTTCACTTCGTTTGTTTACAGCATCGCCCACCCCCGCCTCACCCTTGTTCTATTTTTATTGTCACTTCGTCTTCATTTCGGTTGATGTTTGAACTTTGCAAGATCTTTACACTTATTTTATTTCCGACTATTGTTGCACCCTCGCAAATAAAGGATTGCGACATATCCCTGACAAATAAAATTGCATCTCACTCACAATCAGCCAATAAACGCATAGTGCACAATTCACTAATTTTCTGACGAATAATAACGATGGCAAGTATAAATATCACTTTTGTAGAATTGATCTACACACCATTTGGTAATGGCTGAATTATTGTATGCAAATGATCGTATCGCGACTATCGGTTATTGCACTCGCCTGCGTTTTGCTCCTTTATCGAACCAGAACGAATTGGCAGGAGGAGGAGGAGGAGGAGGAGGCGGAGGAGAAGGAAGAGCGCCTTCAATCCCCACAATTACTTTGGTCAATTCGGTCAGTTCGGTCACTTCGAGCGCGAGCGTCTTTTGCCCGCTGCGATCTCTCGAAAACTTTTGATTTTGATGTTACATTCAAACATTTCGGAGGCGAAAAGTTTGCGACGCGCCTCAAAGTTGCACCCTCCCCCCCAACTGCGCGGCAGAGGGAATAAGAACGCGACACGAAATTGCACCGGGAGCAAAAGAGGTAACCAACCCACACACGCCGAGCACACATCCAGGAGATTTATCGGGAGCGCGCCTGAAAAACGCGCGCGCGAGGACAAAAGTTGCAACGACGAATAGTGGTTATGGCCGCGCTGGAATACTCATCTTTTAGGAGAGCGCCTTTTATCAAATATATTGGTATCGCATGAAATTTCCGTGAGTGGTTTGTTGGGTGACGCGGAAACGCTCGCGCGCGCGCGCTTCCGACAAGCAAGTAGTGGGAGGGGGGCGGAGGGGTGGCGGGCGTATTAATATATCTTGCGAAATGATAAACACGGAAGAGCCCACGTCGCCATCAGCGTTTTGTGTTTTGTTGTTGTTCTTTTTTAATTTTTCAAGAGCAAGCAACCACCGTGTTCGCCCACAAAATCGAGCATTAAAAAGTTTTTATTTTGGAAATATTAAAAATATAACTTTTACACACGCCGCAGCACTTTTATCGCCCACGCCGGCAAAATTGGCGTTAACGAAGAGCGTTGAGAGGAAACTAGCTCGTATGCGAAATGCAACCAACCCTTCGGCACGCGCGCTAAGTGCACATGATATAAAATGTTCCGCGGTAGTAACCGAACAACATTTTCGTAATACGCCGCATAATTGCTAAAGGGAACAACCGAAATTTTGGTAATTACCAACTCCTTCCTTTCGAACCCCATCAACGGAGGAAGGCGCGCCACCGCCGTAGCGGCCACCACTACCGCCGCCGCCGCACAGGGTGTCGTGCCATCTCCGTTCCGCACCACCGTCCGTGGCGGAGGCGGCGGCGGCTGCGGCGGCGGCGATGACGTTGCGCGCTTGTTACCAATTCTCTCTTCGTTTTGCTCATGCATTGCGTTCACTCGTCGAGTAGCTTACGGCCGGCTGCCTACGTCTATATATACATATATATAGTTAGGCAAATAGCTCGTCGTGTTGGTTGTAAATGAGGCGACCGTATGTGCGAGACGAGACAATAACGGAGGTGGGCGCGCGTATACGCGGCCCGGCGAAACGAAACCAAAATAACTTTGCCCAAATCACGGGGTGGCGGACGCTTACTTTCCCTCCACCCGCTCGCGTAACGGAACTTGTGCGCTGGAATTTGGAATATTTCGAAAATGCGCGTTGAAGTTGCGGCGCAAAAAATGGTTGGACCTTTTTGACTTTTCCGCTTCTAATTGCCCCACTTAATTTCGGGTGTGTGCGCCTTGTCAAGGGGTGTATATCAGTATACTTTGTTGCGAAATTGCGGACGTATTCCGCTGAGCATATTCTGTCATAAATAATAAAAAGCATGCGCAGCAGCCATGAACGCGCGCGCGATTAGTGTTTTTCTGGTCATTAGACGACGGCAGCCCGGCGGCAATCGAAGCCGGAATTAATTGTGGCCGATCATTTTTCTTCGCGCAATCCGCTTCGGACGCGCTTCTTGGCGTTCGTTCGCCGCGTAAAAAGCAACAGAGGGCAAAAAGGCGGTGGCGGTAGCGATAACGCCCCGAACATGAGCAGTGAACTTCTATTACTCATCGTCGTGCTGGCGCATTTCTTTTTGGCGGCGGTGGCGGCGGCGCCGTACTTTATTTCCTTTCTTATAGTTTATATGAAAAGAAGGCAAACTTTTCTTTGCCCGTGTCTTCCGCGATCTTACACGGGGTTGGTGTGTGCCTGCTACGGGCGGGGGTGCTGCTTCCTTAGCCATCGTCTCGGTTTTCCATCGGCCATCACTTAAGCGCCGCACGCGCGGGACGTATGTCGGGCACGCCACATCCGCTGCTCCACGCCGCCGCCGCGCCGTCGTCGTCGTGCTCGCCCCCGCCAAAAGCAAAGAGTTTAAGCGATAATTTTCTTCCTCTTTTCCGAATGAATATAATCCAGATGTCGACTTAAAGTTGATTTATGAGAGTTGTGCTTTAGTTGCGCCCCTGCGACGCCTGGACGCGCACCGTCATCCATATCCCGCGCTCAGTACGAACCACCCCAACCCACTCACCACCCACAACCCCACGCTTGCCGTTTGGCAGCTGCATCCCAAGCGCGTATACTTTTCCTTTTCGTAACCGAAATTTCCCTATACGTACGTGCGGCGCGCATGGCTGTTTGAGTTGGAAAGAAAAGCGTCGAAGGATCGTCGGCTTTGTGCGTAGGCGCATCTACTTGTTGGCGCGGTGAAACGGGGGAAGGCACACATCCAAATATCGCCAAACTCGATTTCGCCCCCGTCGAGGAGCAGGTGGTAGTGTGAGACGGCCGAGCGGAGGCGATGAGCGCACAAAAGGACGCCGACGGTGTCGCTGACGATGGTTGCTCGTAACATCAGCGGCGGCGGCGGCGGCGACAGTACTGGAACAACGCGGCGGCGGCGGTGGCGGTTTGGGAGCGGCTCCCAGGATGAAGGAAGATGAGCGTAAACGGCGGCTGCGTTCGCGTGTGTATGGTGTATAAGTGGAAAGATAGATGCACATAATACGTACGCGCATAAGTCTTTCCCGGCAAAGTCGTCGCCGAACTCGCATCAGATATTAAATTACACCCTCGGCCATAATATAAAATGAAAATTTCGCATCGCCCACGACTAGACGACGAAGCACTCGTGTGTGTTCCGCCCCCCCAACTCCCGTTTCCCCCCCTGGCGGCCTCACAGCCCACTTTGTGTCACACTCAACCACCACCACCACATGCGTGAGCCGGCTCAAATGGCGTCATTGAAGAAGGGTTACCATCCTTCTTCTGGCGCTGACGAAATAAACCGTCACTTTCAGCGTCAATATGATACAATGTATCACCACCCACTCAGCCTCCTCGCGCCGCTCTCAACGTACAGGGATTTCCTGCGGTCTGCGCGAGCATGACGCAAAAAATGAAGAAATTTCGCGTGCGATAAGCGCCTTGCTACCCCGTCGTGAGATTGCAGCCGGAGCAAATAGAGTCTACGCAAGGAATCTGGTAGGAGGGAGGGGCAACTCTCGATGTCGAGAAATGAAAACGTCGTGAGTGAAAGGTCGTAATATCAAAAATTCCAACGACCCTCCTCTCTGTTCGGTACCTTATTTCGCCGCAGCTGCAATTCAAGAGATACATATGAGCGCGGAGAGTGTGGGGAACGGGGAAAATATTGCAGTGCTGCGGGGGGTGGCATAATCTAGGCAGTCTCTGAAAAGCAGATATCCTCGGCGCGGCGCGCGCAAACAATAACAATCGCAGAAAAATATCTGCAGGGCGCGGCGAAAGAAGTCGCTGAAAGTAAGTGGCGCTATTTCGCGATTGCTGAATTTCCATGTGCTCGCCGGCACCGGCTACGTCCGCAACCCATTGTTTAAACGGAAAGAGAACGGATAAGCAGCCGCCGCCTGAATATGGAAAAAGAACGAAGCCCCGAAACCGGGTGGTGGGTTGGGGGACCCATCGACGATGCTCAAGTCGCGATGAACTTCCCCATTCGCGCGCGCGCACGCTGAACCTTCCGCTCGTAGGCGATTACCACTTGCGCTGCATACATATGACCCACTCACCACCGCCCCGGGAATCCTTCGGCACGCTCGCATCCACCTTCTCCCCACATCTCCCGCAAACGACGACGACCACAGTTCGGCCCCGCGAGGTCTAATTCAAGCAAATTATATCTGCTTTTAGTTGAATCAGGTTTTACCAACTCGTGTGGCAGAGCCGGTGGGCAATGCCCGGCGAAGAAGAACAAAAAAACGCTAAGCGCTAAATTTGATGTGATTTATGTGCGCACGTGACGACTTTCTCTGCATGCGGCCGCGTTTATTCGTGGTGTGCATATGTAAGAACTTTAATCGTCACCCAACAAATAATGCCATGAACCGGATGAAAGGATTCGGCTTGTCATTTGTTACTTACTTTACCAAACTACATATAAAATCTCTACCGAAATGCGCGCTATCTGACTGAATTCAAGTTTGATATCAAATTGATAGAAATAAAAATCAAATCCATTCGTTAATCGATTCTCGGGACGTGCGTGCGTGCGCGGAATAGAATTTGAAATCCAAGAAGTGGAGGCGCCGGGCACGCCAGCAGCAGGACGTGGCCGGTCGAATGCGTTAATAAGTGCCATCAATTTATCGAACACCGGAAAACTCCCACGTGTAATTAAAGTAATGTTTTTACACGCGCGCTTTCGAAAACACATTTTGTTGCGCGAACCTTTCTCGGCGGGGGACTGTGATCGATCTTAATTCGATTATTGAAACCCGGCACTTCGAAGTGTCCCCCCTTATCGGTGACCAACGCCGCCTGCGTACGGGTTGCACGGTTGGGGCGGGAAGGGGACGAAACTTTAAACTAGATATATGTACGCGCACATGTGACATGACGGGCGAGCGGAAAGTTTCCACCGATTCGCATCGATGCCGGTGCCACCCCATTCCTCCTTTCCCCCCCGCGCACACCCGTGTGTCGAAGTAAATTCGTTATAACGACACTAGTTACATTCGCGTTTACGTAAGTATCCGAGCGAGGTACATATGCGCGCGGGGGGCGCCAACGAAAATAGTGGGTGGGTGACCAGGACGTTTCGAGATCCGCGCGCTCAGGTTACGAAGAGATAAGCCCTAGTCAGATTTACGACCGGACCCGCCGCTGCCGCCTTATATGTATAATACAAATATACGTGTACGACGAATACGTTTGTGCATCGCCAGAAAGCCACCCGGCGCGGCGTGCAGATGTACGAATTCGCCGCCGCCGCCGCCGCCGCCACCGCGCCGCCCCTGCGCAGTAAAACACATTCATCGTCCGCTACCGCCGCTGCCGCGGTTTGGACGACACACACGAGCGCCGAAGGTTGTTCCCGCGATTGCATACATATACATACGCATGTTGCTTGTTATTGTTGATGATACCGTTCCGTCCCGCTTTCTTTCTGCTCGACGAGCGAGCAATTTGCGAAATATTTCTTACGCCAGCAGGGGGGAGCGACGGGCATGCCGGGGGAATCGTAAGAATTCCCTTTGCCGCCGCATCTCTTTCCGGTCTGACACAACTCGAAATAAAAAATAGCGCACCAGGTAACTTGCGCTGTTTGTCCGCATGTGTGTTGGTGCATCGAGTGAATCGCTCCCAACTCCAACGCGCTGCCGCGCTCGGAGAGATAATCGTGAAATATTTCAAATGTTTTTGACCGTCTTCTCGTTTTCTCGACTACGGTAGCGCTTCCGCTAACTAACCGCCACACACTTGCGCATTCACAGGGTGCATTTTTCACGATTGCGTTTTCGACTTGCTTCACCTGCGATGAGTAACTACCTGCGCTTCTGTTTTCACCGAAATAGCCGCATGATTAGAGATGGGATTTTGTAATTGCTATGCGAATTACACGGACAAGAGGGACGAACGCACGGCTCTCTCTCTCTCGGGGGAAAACACCAACCCTGACGAAAGAACATTTTCAGCATATACACAACGACCGCACGCAAACTCGCACGCACACGTAGATATATAAATTTCCGGAGTGGCGGCAAAGAAGAAGAAGTAGAAGACCCTTTTGCGGTTTGCTGACCAGAGAGGCCCCTCATGGCCATGCCGAAACTCTTTTCCGGATTCGCGCGCTTTCGCTGGCAAGCCCTCGCCCGTCCTTCCACTTCCTTTCGCCCACCACCACCACCGTCGGCTCCCAGGGCTCATCCTCAAACTTCCATTTCGAATATTTCCGATATGGCCGCTTTTATACGAGTTTTAATTAAATTTGATTACGTTTTTACAACCGGCTGCCGTCGTTCACGATCTTTGACGCTCGGCGTGCCTCGTTAACATCTTTCCTCGGCGCGCCCCCCGAGATGGAAGATGGGAGTTTATTGCGGATTTTAGTGGCACACGCAGATAATCATCGCGTCCTTGTTTCTAATGCGCGCCCTCCCCCGCCCCTCATTTTGCGGCTGGGCAAAAAACAGAAGGCGCGCGTGCGCGTAACGGATGGTAGTTGCAAAATGAAACTTCTTTTATATGATGATACTTTCGCGCAGCACGCAACTTTCGGAAAATAAATTCGACTAAACCCATACAGCGAGCGCGCGCGCGCGCCCCGCGGTTGCAGGCCGCGGGAGAGCCAAAGTTATCCTAACTGGCATAGTTTTGCGGAGGTCGATCGAAGAATGACAGCGGTTGCAATAATTCGCCGGCGATCGAAATTGCGATGACGACGGCAGCTTCTCTCCGCATTGATTTCGGAAATCGCTTCTTTATCCGCCGCACAAAGCTCACTCAGCGACCGGGGAATTAACTAGATTGTCGGTTTTCATTATGGGTTTTTGAGCTCAGAATTGTTTAGCGAGCGCCGGCCGCCAAGGTAATCACTCAATTGTGCGCCTGTTCATACAATCATGTTGGCGCGTCACATAAAGTCATATGTGACAACTTACGCAGATCGCGCGACCATTAATCATATTAGAGGCGCGCTTAGATCGTTATACCTACACGCGCCCGATAAGCGAGATGCTGTAAACGTCCGCCGCAACGCGCGTTATTAATTGTTATGATACCAATATCGGTATTTTTGCACATTTCCACCAGCACAAGTGCATTTTTCATCAGGGAAAAAAAGTGCGGAGCATATTTAAACTTTGCCGAGTGCTCTTCATTCCTTTCGTTTATGGGACTTTCGAAAATATTTCACTTTTTAAAAACTTACTGAAAGTATTGTCGCCCTCGTTTATTTTGGCGGTCCGCCGGCGGCAGCGTGTATAACTCGCGAAATGAATCGCAAACAGGGAATATAGAAAAAAAAAGTTAGGCGCCGCGTAAAATTTACTTAAATTCAACCGCCGGCATGAAATGCGGTGGGGTGAGGGGTGGTAGGGGCGCGACGAATGAGGAGGTCAGAGCTGGAGAGTTTTTTTCGCTTAAGGCCGCGGTCGCATAAGTTATTTTCAGTTATTTGCGAAGACGACGCGACTTTGTAACCGCCCCCCATCCCCCCATACGCACCCATTCCTCACGGTTCGCATCTTTTAAAGTTTACGCGTTAACACCGCAGCGGGAAGAAACGCAACGTTTTTAGGAAATGACTTTTAAATCATCTTCCGCAGCATCCGTGAATGCCACCCGGCGGGTGTTATTACTCCACGCGCATTCCTATTGTCACTATATTTTTTCATTTATTATTTTCCGGCCGCGCATTATTTTCGCTTTATTACGGGGGCGAAGAAGTTATTTAATGTGATCTTTATACAAAGTTCTTACGCGCGCGCAGCTGCGGGGCGGCCAGTGATAGTCCTCGTCGCCCAGTATCAGTATGTGCGGCCGACAACGTATACAACACTAATGTATAAAAGCGAGTGGAATAGAGAAATTTCCGGGGCAACGCGCGGTGTCGACGGTGGCGGCCGGCGAAATAAAATATGAAGGCAAATACGGATAGCAATTGCATTCTTCTTTCTCCTCGGCGCTACGCCCGCCGTGGCGCGCAATGAAAAATATAACAGCAGGGCGCAAGCATAAAGGGGAAATGTAAACAGCGACGGATACAAAAGATAAAAGTGCACGTAAGAACAATAAAACGTGAAATAGTTGTTTTGCGCGAATGTCAAACGGGGGTTGCATCTTTTTGCGCGCGGCGGGGAGGGCGCGTGAAACTTTCATTCGCACTGTTGCTGCCAGTGCATCTTCGACAACACTCGTAAAGAATGGGCGCGCATATTGCATGCGATTATCTGCGGAGGCCGCTTCCGTTGGCGATGCAATTTTAATTCGTTCAGCGTTCCACCCCCGCGTGTTGTGTCCGTCTTTGTTGACATCCGCCCTCTCAAACAACGACGGTTACAATGCGCATTGCATCAAGCATCCCGCTTTCGCATTTGTTGGATGAGTTAATGGGGACACTTCATCATCGCAGGGGTCGAGGGAAAAAGTCCGACCGTAATTCGGAACTGGGTGCGAGGGTGAGCAACATAATTCCCCCGATCATATTGCCGGTGCGAGCGCGCGAGCGAGCGAAGACGAAGATCGATGCGCACGTCACGCAAACGCGCGCTCGCAAAAGTCGAAAGGTGCGAAAGTTATCAATAAAAATTTTGCGCGGCGCCCGGCTGTTGGGCGTGGGGAGCAGATGTCGGGCGGACGGGGACGATGGTGGCAAATTGCACTCTGGACGTTCATAAATTTGACAAATTCAAAGAACGAACATGCGATGCGCGCAGTGCAACGAGATTCCAAGTGCACAGGTGCAGAAGGCAATTTCACGTTGGCGAGTGGCGAGAGTGTGTGAGGGTGCTGTACGTGGCGCCGTTACTCTTTGCAGGTGTGAAATTTTCGATTTATATGTATGATCTCGCATGGACTGTGCCTGCTTGCCTGCCAACCACTTGCGTAGCGCGTTTACTGTCCGACAACATTTTAAGCATCGACACTGCTTGCTTTTTTTCGCAACGTTTTGCTTAGTGGTCAAAACGCAGTACCGACGCTGCGCTATCAAAACGCAATGAGTCTCGCGGGGGGGTGGCGCAAACGAGTTGCAAACGATGGACGATGAGAAAGTACGCGCAAGGCAGGATGACATGATACCTACCTACGTAGCGGTGGTGGTTGCGAGTCTGGGAGGGTGGCACACATATCTGCGTTTTCGAGTGGATGCGAAACGGCGTCGGCGCGCGTCGACAATGACAATGACAAGTGACGAACAAAATGAACCGGAACCGTGGCGATAACGGGCCCGCAGCCGCCGTGGAGGAAACAACGCCGTTTTATAGGCGTGTATCCTGACACGGCATCAGGGCAGAAAACGTGGTGAGGGAGGAAGGGCGGCCTATGTATGTGTGTGTGTTTTTTCGCTCATTGCGCATGAAAAACCCTAAACGCCCTCGACGACGGCCACACAGGAAGGCACATTCGTAAAGTTTTATTGCATCCGTATCATTTGATTCAAAAATTTGCGCGCACACCGCCCCCTCGCATGTGTAAAGTCATTTATCATTACCTTATCCGTGCGTGGTTTGGACGCACGCATTTATTGCCAAGAATAATATAATATAAACATTTGCAATGAACTCTATCTACTCCATCCGGTTGGTAAATCATATCTGATGAACTTAGCTGCGCGATCGTAGGTTAATGCCTTCGGACAGTAACGGTCGAAAATTCCGAAGGTTATTAAAATTTTATTGCACTTTTTGCTACCACGGCGGCGGCGAAATTTCCACCTAGATCCTAATGAACGTATGTTGACGTGTAACAGCCGAGAGGCCCGCAGCAGACAATTTACGAAATTTAGTGCGGCGCAGGCGCGCGCGCCGCCCGCTCACATCCCTCGAGATTGGCAACGTGCGTTTTTTTTCTCTTCTTTCTCGTCGTCTTCATCCTTTGCCACACCACCCTTCGTGGCCACGTCTTTTTACGTTCCGCGCCGTCCTTCTGGCGCGTACTTTATTCGTTTTATTCCGAGCGACGAGGCGCTCTCTCGTTCAATCTTAAGTACTTCACCGTCGTCGTCCTGGTGGTCTGTTCCGTTCAAATTTCGTGGCGGTCGCATTTTTCCTCATTGCACGGTTGGTTCTTCATCTTCTCCGCCACCGCCGTCGCGCCGGGCCGCTGCGATCCGTGTTAAACGCACATACTAGCGGTGGTGGCGGCGGGCAGCGGTTGCGTCTTACGCTATTATACGTCGCTTCCATCAGCTTATATTGTATTGGTTTAGTGTGGTGGCGGTGGCGGCGCGAGTGGTGTGGCTGACTTTGTCGACGACATCGCCGCTGCCGTTTGCGGAATATACGCGCAATAAACCTAATGGCTGGCGTGTAGTGGCATCACGCTGAAGTAGGTCTCGCCCTCCCCCAGCCGGCGTCATCCGTTCTCATCCGTTTTCCGTATCCGTTCCACTTGTTTGTCCGAAATTTACAGCCATGCCCCGCTGGAGGAGAGGAGAGGGGGGTGGATCATTAACACGCTAATTAGTATGCATTAAAAGCGGGCGGCTGTAATAACGCATGGTGAAATAAAACAAGGGGTCGCGTTATTACATCTCTCTTATTATCCGATAATCGCTGTAGTGCGCACAAGTTGTGACACTTTAGAAATTATGCGCGATGGTTGCGTGATCTAACAACCCCGTGGGCGGCGCGCGACCGCGTGTTTGAATGTGTTGGGGGGAGCGTGTGGCTTTTTGGCCGAGCGCCACCCACGCAAAGAGGGAGAGACCAAGAGAGAACAATTTGACGCGTCAACGAACGCGGCCGGACCACCGTGCCGCGGTGGCGCAAGCCGGCCATCCCTTGGGCGCGCAACAACAAATATCAAACACGCGCGCGCGAAACGGGGATAACAAACTAACAGCGCGGCGGAACTACTGAACGTGTGTGCATGCGAATGAGGAGAGCGTGCGTGCATGCGCACCGCGCGCCGAGGATATTGCAATTAATATTAATTAAATTTAAATTGTATATTCGCACGCGAAAATCGTGCGATGCGCATCCCGCACGCGCGGCGCACATTCGTGCTCGTTGATATTTTTATTTCATTTATTTGTATACGCGATTTTTTTTTCCGGGCGCGCTGCTCTTCGCCAGCGTGCCGTCGGCGTCGTTTCGTTGCGTGATTTATAATTGCGCCCCGCGAGCTGTCAGTGTCACGCGCGGGCGGCCGGCGTGCAATTTTAATTTAATGCATCAGCGAAAATTTTTCGATGTCCATTGTTGCAGCGGGCTATTTATTGTCGTTTTTTAATTGAACAATACATATAAATCGCACGCGTGTGTCCGCCCGGCGAAATGGTTATTATTTAAGACAGATATGTCATTTGTTGTTTTCACGGCCGTTGTTTATCGGCATCCGTCCGGAGCGCGGTGCTGCGCGCCGCTGACAAAATATGAGTTCATTGAATGGACGTTGCGCCAAATTGCATTTGGTTATTATTTATAATATTACTGTAAAACAATTCTGCGCATCATATTTATTCCCAAAAACAAACTCACCTTTAATCCTGCATATTACATTCTCCTTCCCTGGCGGCGGTTTTGATTAGGTAAAGTGCGCATCGCAAAAGGATAACGACATGGTCGATGAGAACATGTAGCGCCGCGGCAGTTTATTCTTTTTTATTTCACCAAACAATATGAATTCATGTTAGTTTATGCCTCGCATGGAATTTGATCATTTTACCAAATGCTAGCAATTTATATTTGTGCCGTGCATATCGATGCCGAACACACACAAAAAAAACTTAATCGTTTGAGTTTGGATCGCTCACAAACTAGCTCCAAATTGAAATCGACGAATAGCGACCAAAAAAGTTACAAACCGGCGCGGTGACCAGCAGGATGAGAGGTAATCCCTTTGCAATATTTATAAAACTGTAGTTGAATCATCAGTCGACGTAGTTATTTCGCTTTTTTTATCAAATTGATTTCAATCCATCGCTCTAGCACTCATTTAATAGGTACTTATAAATCAATATCGTAGTAATTTTTTTCGGCGAATTGCGCACTTCGATGATACATTTCGAACCATTATTCAGTCCTCGCCGCACAGCTATGCTGTTTTCGAATCCTGTAAATACCCCCACGTAGTCGCCGACGCGTGGACTTCGTTGGGGGCAGCCAAACAAACAGGTTGGCATGCATGCAAGACCACGACGGGGTTCGACCTAAATAACAGTGCGTCGACAGCATGAATGAGAGTCGACTCCCTGCGTCAAAGTTGGAAAACTTAACCACTCTTCGGCGAGAGCGAGAGCGTCCAGCGTGCTACATGGACACAGACAAAGTACGAGCAAGAGCAGCAACATATTTACGGCGCATTTTTTCCCCTGTTGCGAATCGCTTCTTGTTCTTTTTTGCTCTTTGTTAGCCAACCGGCACAATAAAATTTCAATCTACGAATGCGCAAAATCCACGACGTATTCCTGAACTACGCATACGCACCGAGTGTATTTTTTTGCAGCCTAAAAACCAACAAAACCAATAAATTGCCTCGGCGCTACGCCATATGCGCAGCAAACCCCCCCGACTGCACGCGTACTTATTCATTGCCATCAAAACACCGAAAATGCGAATAATCAAACAAGAGGCGCCGGCCTGCGGTGAAAATGAAAACCGCCAGGATATGCGCGGCAGGAGCGCATAAAAAAAAGCGCCAACCCTCGCTGCCGTGTGCGCACGTCGAAAATCGCGCGCCTCATACATGAAAGAAAAATAAAAATAAATAAATAATAATAAAATTTGCGGCGCGAATTGATGCTCCCCTCGCCGCCCGACCACTTTTTCAATGCGCGCGCGCGTTATCTCTCCAGTGCCGCATTACTATGCACGCAATCAGCTAACGAGCCCGACGAAATAAAACAACATAAATGCGTTACATACACAAATGTGTATGGCATGGCAGGATATGCGCACAAAAAGAAGAAATGTTGGTCGGATGGCCACAAAAAAAAATAATGAAAGTCGGCCGCGAGGGTCAGAAGTTGAAAAAGGGATGATAATAAAGTGCCGCCCGGCTAACAAACAATGGACATATCGAATACGTGCGCGCATTTAAATTCAATAAAAACACGCGCTTCCAATTTATTAACGCTGACGCGCGCTATCGATTACAATTTGCAGCCAATGCTTACTAACTTATTATTCTTCTTCATCGTCGAATAACAAAACGGAGCATATGTAACCATGATATTTTCGGCACATCATTTGCCAATCATCCACGCGAGTATTACAGAGCGTCGAGTTTCCCTTATGCGACACGTAACATTACACCGCACCCATCTGTGCGCATTATGTTTAGATATACATATATATTCGCTGCGGATGAATAAAAACATGGTAATGTGTAAGTACATACCGTATGCGCGACGAGTAAAACCATTCCATTAGGACGCGAAAAAATGCGAAGGTACGAGTGCGCGCGCAGGCGCTGTAATAAATATCGCATCGATTCGCACTAGTTTTATTTACGAACTTCACAAAAGTTGCAAGAATTCGCGCGCGCGCGCAAACTTTTGAACAACTGTCGTGCGCCGACGAACCGAGCGACAAAAGAAAGCACTTTCAATAATGAAAGCGTATGCTAAATTGCGAAAAGGGTTGGTTGGATGCAAACGTATATCGCAACGAAGGTTTGCGTCATATTTAATACGAGACACATTTCCATTTCTCAGTTTCGAGCGTATTTATTTAGAGTTTTCTAAGCCAAACAAGCGTTTACGGCCATGAATACAAGACAAACACAGTTACACAGTATTTGCGTGTATTACTGTATAATAGTTGGGTGCTGGGGGGGTCGTCGCAATTAAGCGCGATGGAAGACGCGAGATAAATCGTTTCGCATCTCACCGGCCACCTCGCATAATATTTAATGTTGTACTGATGTTGTATGTCGGGGGCTAATACGCCGTGCCGCATCGTCAAATAAATAGGATGAGAAATGCGTCTGCGGCAGCGGCGGCGGTGGTGGCGGTGGCGGTGGCGTAACAAAACTACGTGCTGGTAACGGGTGGGAGGACACGTGTTTTGCTAGCGTGCGAAGGAGATACGCATTCATAATACATTTGTAACTATAAACTGTCGTACAAAACGTAAACAACTAATGATGTCGCACATAACTCTCTCACCCACCCACGACCGCCCCCAACCTACAAGCCAAGGATATATTTATGCTATTCGATTCGAATATGAACTTCACGCCTCCACGTCAAATAGTACCCCGGGGTAGTAATCGAGGTAATAGTAATGAAATTTAAACAATGGATTTGACAGCTTTCGCGCTCGTTTGGTCATCAATAAGAGAGCGCCTCGCAGCGTAAAATAAAACCGCGCCAAACACATATTCCGCGCGTCCCGTTATTCTGCTGTAACTACTTTTATGACGTAGAAAGAAGGAAAGAGGGAATATGCGAGCGCCTCGGTTTCGTCGCAAAAATTCGAAAAAGAGATAAAAACCGCCGCCGCGAGTGCGCGACGCAGGCGAGAGATGCTTTCAAGATAAATGATGAACTTTGGCTGCGCTCATCTTCCTGTCTGCTTTGTACCATATTACATTATTTTATGAGTCAATTTAACTTTTACCGTTTATTCCAAACGCGTAATTTGCGCACGCTCGCGAGTTTATTATTGACAACATCGTCATCAGTCGTTCGCCGTCGGCGGGAGGGGCGGCGGTGGTGGCGCGGTGTCAAACGGAAACAGCAATGTGCGGGCGCTTCGTCCAGTCGCATACAGGATTAGATAGTTGCTGACGTAGTAATTGAGCAGCGCGCTAATGTCCTTGAAGCAGCGCTCGTCCGGCTTTGGGGTGCCGAGCGCCAGCTGATTGTCGCGCCGCCGGCGAATCTGCAGGTGATAGATGCGCCCGTCCTGGTGCACCGACAGCGTGCCTACCGACGCCGCCGCCGTCGATGGGCGCACGATGAACGTGCCGCTCGGGCGCGCGATCAATAGCGCTTCAGCGGTGGCGCGATTTACATTTTTGTATGCCGCGTCTTTGAAGTCGCGCGGATGCTCTGCAATTCGGAACGAATTTAGCAAAGAAGAACGCAGGATGCGAGCGTTAAGAAAACCAACTGTACTCATTGACGGTGGCGGCGGCGGCGGCGGCAGCGGTGATGGTGGTGGTGGTGGCGGCAGCGTCATTTCCATCGAAATTTGATTTATTGGCGCACCGTCGGCGGCGGCGCCAGCAACAACGGCAGATCGCGCACATCTTGCGCACGCCGCCGCCGGCTACGACGTCGTCGCCAACGCGATTCAGCAGATTCCAAAACACTTGCAGGCAGACGCCGAAAAACCAGCAGCACATTTATTGTTGCCGCCGCCGTCGTCGTCGTCGCGATCGATCACTGTCGCCGCAGCGACAGACAACGCGAATCGTCATCGGGGGCCGGAGAGTGGTTTTAATTGATCCTGCTGCTGCTGCTGCCGCCACTCGAAACTTTCGCGGGCGCGAGCCGAAAGTGTTCGACGCGCCGTCGACTTTTTGACTTCTCAATTTCGGTACGCGGCGGACGAGCGAGCGGGGCATACACAATACGACCGCAAGAAGCGCGCACCCGCCGCCGACTAACGACGTTGCGGCATTAATTAATATGCATTTGCTATTCATCGCACTCAAATGCGCATGCGAGATGAGCAGCTGCATACATCTCGCGCGAGCGGAATGTGTCACATCTGCATCCGCCGCCGTTGCCGCTGCCGAAAATAATTATAATGAATGCGTGCGCGCGCGTATGGGTGGCGTTTTCCCACCAAACACGCCCACCACCACACTATCCGTTTCCGTTGTGTCGCTTTGCATAATGTCGCGCATAAAAATCGTCGTACTGCATGCATCCGTTTTATGATAATATTTACGTGTTTATGCAAATCGAATCAAATCGCGAACACGACGATAGCAGCCATACATGACGCGTTGACGCGCATACTTTATGGTGCGTTGTAAATTTGTTTGTTTTTGGAGGGGCGCGTTAACTACGCCGAACTTGGCCAAAAAGACTTCACACCTCATCGGGCGCCATCGCAATTGACAATAACCGCATCGTTGGCGTTTACCCAGGGTGCAAAAATCATCGTTGCGCTCCTACGCTTAACGGGCATCCGCGAGCGCTTGCTCCTTGTATGTATTCGCATTGAGCGCCTTAGTCGTTCATTTCCATAGATATATCCATCCACCTGCTGCCCTCGCCCACCCCGCGGTATAGAAAATCATCTTCGATAGTGTGTGCGTGGCGCACGGGGTGTATGTACACTGCTGCATCACCATGCCCGCGCGTTTTCAATAACATTTCGCCGAGCGCCGCGATGGCATCCTTCTTGCCGATTGTTCCTCTGCGTTTGCCCCGCCCGCTACCCGCCGTCATCCTATTTTCGAATTCCAATTCATTTCGTGGGGGCGCCGCGGCCGGGCATAGAAAATTCCACTGGTATTCACCTAGCCGACGACGACGGCGGCGGCAGCGGCAGCGTGCATTTCGGGTCACATCTATTGATATTTAAAATGCATACACGCGGATCGAAAGCAGCTCGGGGGCGGCGCAATGGGACTACTGCCATTCGCTCCCTCTTACGATTCGTATGTGTGTGTGTGCGCCTGCAATCCTGATTTTCTACCTTTGCTCTTCGCTTCGGCGAATCGTCGTCTCGTGTGTGCATTGGCAAGGCAAGTTTTCCATCTCAAATAGGTAAAAATGCTATAAAGTGAAATAATATTGACTCGCGTATGCGCCATACTCGAATCACGTCGATTGGCATAAATTGAATGTCCTGCAGGATGATGTCATAATCTAAATTGATCCATTTAAATTGCACGTTGTGAATTGGGTGGCGGCGGCGGGGGGGGGGGGGGGGGGGGG
>JARJDR010006139.1:0-10114 GCA_030264135.1 Myllaena sp. GC000078 | reverse complement strand
GTTTCACTGATAAACTATAGAAAATATTGTTGGAAAATTAATAATCCAGTGAATTTCCATCTCGCTAATTTCATATAAGCGTACGTCGACGACGCGCAATTAAACTTTACATTGGTAATGTTAATATTCGCGTTGCAGGGCTGTTGATAGGATCAATGTTTTCCGAAGTTTTCCAATTTTCGCAAAAAGCAGCGTGTGTGCAATATCGTGTCGTCGGTCGTGTTCGCTCGGCACGTGCGCACTCGTGCGCAAGTCGTCGAAATTTGTTGCATTATAAATTTAATTAAATCGCGTAATTGTTTAATCCTTTGCAAACGACCGTGCGCCGACAAAGATGCCGCGACGAAAGTTTTCAATTAGGCAGTGTGTGCGTGCATGCAGACGTATTATGCTGATGTTTGCTTTACGAGGTGGCCGAAAATGTCTACACATGGCACACAGCAATGTCAGGATTCGCACGCTAAATTTGCATACGCGCGCGCGCAAAGAACGCAGAATTATTAGCATCATATATCGTGGGCAAAGTTGTCTGGATGTATAAATTTGCTAATTTCATATCAGTCAAATACACACCGCTTTGTTTGTCTAATGTGTTAATATTAAATCTAAACCGAATTTGAATTTCACCAGTTTTAGAACAAAAACCTTGATTTGTTTATTAAATAATACAAAAATGTAATTAATCAAAAGGAACAAATATTATAATATAATAAACAAAATAAATAAACAAAAATAACGTTAAAATTTTATTTAAACGAATACAGAATTGTATTAGGGGTTAAATTTGTACTCACGAAGGTTCATTCTCGATGACCAACTCCTCAAAGTCGAGGACGAGCCGATAGCCAGGCGGTGCGATGATCTCCGTGTCACACGCGGCGTTGTCCGGATATTGGCGTGGAAAGCCTGGACTCGAAACGGCAGCGCGCGGCTGCTGGCGCGACAGCATCACGGTGCGATTGCAATCCGGTGGCCAAATCTCCTCCAATGGTTCTACACAACCACACACAATAAATAAAACACGGCCGTGAATCACTATACAAACTATACGAAATATAAATGAAAAATGAAATTGACTCCAAACATTTGGCATGTCTGGCTGGCATTACCATCATTTTGCAGGCGCTCGCAAATGAAGTAGTTTGGCGTGGCGCAATCGCGATCGTTCCACATATAACCAGCGGCGAGATTGCCGGACGACGAAGGTAGCGCATAGATGCGGCGCACTTCGACGCAGTCCTGCTCGCTAAGTCCATCGTCGTTTGGCTGGCGATTGTAGTCGGCGTGCTCCGACCACCCCGGGAACCAATCTACCAACAAACGCATAATATCGACTTTGATGATGAAATTGATGACGCGAATTAATTACGCACTCGTGTAGGAAAACTGCGATCCGTCCGACCAATGAAAGTCGCCCTCGTGGGTGCGATCCGAGGCGCCGATCCAATACGCGTTGTGATCCTTGTAGCCAGGACTAAAGCAAATGCATAACAAAGATCTGATAAATGAATGAACCATAGCAAGTGGAAGAAGAGAACCACATAGAGTAATCATCATCATTCATCGCTTTTTCTTGGCTGCGCGGCGCAGAAGGATTATGCAAATGCGCCGTATCCTGCGGGGTCGGCCTCCCAATCGATTTCTGAACGCACATTGTGTCATATTCAAAAAACCGCCCCCATTTCACAAACACTTTCGTTCGTTCGTTCATTCGCATGCGATGTCGACCGCACACGCGTTACGTTTTTTTCTGCGCGTATATACCTTTATTAGTATCGACCAGACCCAAAAACGTCACTCAACATGAGGTCTGAGGTTTTGCGCGTGGCGCGTGTGACACGAGGTTGAAGTGGGCTTTGCGTGGGTGATCGTGATCAGCAATAACACCGATTTACCTCCCCATTCCCTTGTCGAGCGCTCACAATGTGCATGCAAGATTGACGCAAAAAAACGTGCGAATTACAAAAGCTATTTGATTAGTCATCAACATCGACAAAGAAGTGCATATTCGCATAGGTGGCGATGAATGGCGAACGCATGTAAGCGTTTAAGACATGCAACACGAAAGTGCGCTCGTTAATGGATGGCGTGCGCGCGGGTGATTATTCGAAATTGCAATTTGCGACGCGACGGGGCTGGCAGGTTGAGTTGAGTCGTCTACGACTGACCTAGATTTCTTCCACCCGCTTATTCTTTATTTTACGATAGCTTTAGGTTTTCTTTGATTTTCACACAATATCGCATTTTATTGTAATTATTTTTACAGCTTTTCATTATCAACTCAAAGACATTGATGCTATCGGCGTCGCGGACGTAAGCAAATAATAATTAAAATTTGCGAAATCACTTTTTTATGCAAATGAGTGCGGGGCGGGGGAGAGAAAGATTGAATTAACATTGAATTAACGCGCACACTGGCGGTGGCGTAATTTCGTCATTTTTTCACGTAATAATCATGCCGGCAACGCGCACCATTGCTCATTGTTGACGTTATTTTCATAACAATGGTGAAGAAAACCACCCCCTAATGTTGTGTCTCCATCCAACCTAGGCAATGTTTTACCCCACCAAAGCAAGATGGGTAGATTCCACCGGAAGCAATGTAAAGCGCTCGTTATTTATGCATACGCCACCGCCAGTACTATTACCGCAAAGGATTATTACACCCCTTTCCCCCGTTTCGGGTAGAACGGTGGGAATTGTGTGGTTTTTCCAATTATGTGACATAAATTATAAACACGCCACGTTTGAAAAAAATAAATTGCATTGCGACGCATAAAAACACAGCTCATTTTTGTAATGTCTTATATTTGGCTAGCCATTCTTTATTCTTTATTAACATCGCTGGCTTGTGGTAGATTGAAGTGCAAATAGACGCGGCGAAAACATAAGTTAACGTCCAAATGTGTGTGTTGATAAGTTTCGGGCGCAATTCCCCAGATTGTTGTAGGTACGTATGTTGTCGGACGCGAGACGTTATCAGTCTGGTGGGTTTGTTCGGTTGGTTTTCCTCCTTTGCGCCGCATCACCAACGCAAGAAAATGGAATGATTAATGGTTTTCTTGTTTTTTCCGCGTGCCGCGTTCTTTCCCAATTTTCTACCGAGTTATTCGCATACGTATGCACTACACTCGTCGACTTGTTTTATTCGTGCGATTGAAAAGTGCTTCGCGATTGATGCCCGCGAGCGAAACGCTTGGTGGCGAGAGCTGAAGAAAGGCGAGGAGAGGAGGAAGTGTAGCATTGAAAGAAATGCGAAATTTATGGTTCTCTCATATGCAGCAGCCGTGGTGAGCAATTTCTGCGGTGAATTAATGACCGCAAACGATCATTTACAGTTTTGCGCGCCTCCAAGTGTACTTTTTCTGTTTTTTGCGCCGTGTGGAAATTTCGCAACCGAACGAGTTTTCAATTGACGGGGCTGACGTGAAAAATACGTTTTCAATAATAGTACAGCAGAGATTCTGTCTGAAAGATTCTTTAATTTTGTAATATGATTTGATTTTTAAGATCATTTTATATGCAGAAGGATGAATTGCGTGTGCAAACTAATAGTATTTTTGCATTCCGCTGGGAAATCTCAACAAGCATTCGAGCTAACTAATAATGTATCTTGTTCGTTGCGCTGCAACTCGGTTTGCTAGCTATGAAATAAATATCAGTTAATGCAACTGAATCTCAAGAAAAGCATCGCAAACAGACGGCGACGTCTGAATACCTGGAAGAAAAGCCAGCCGGCTCAACTCACCTGTAATAACAAACCGGCAAACTGTATCCAAGTAGTTTGCTAAGGATGTGTAATAATGTAACAAAGTACGTATATTGCATTCATTCTGAACTACTTGTATCACTATACATTTACCTCCTTAGACATAATTCTATTCCTAAGAGTGTATGTATTGAAGCTTGCAATATTGTGCAATTTCGTTCAGTTGATTGGACGAAAATGAGAAAATCAAATAATAATATTGAATTGGACCTCAGCTTGCTGTGGGCGGTTCGCCCCAAAAATATAATTTATCATTCGATCAATGAATCCCCAGACGGACCTCTAACCTTTTCGGGAGTGTACCGAACTTAGCCGCTACACGCGTAAACATTTCAACATTTCAGCCATATTTCAACATTGATTTATTACAATCCAACCGCCGCTTTGGCAAATTTCGGGGCCGGCAATAATTTATTCCGCATTCCCCATCTGATAATCCTGAAGATATCCATGCTCGCGCTTCACACCTACCTGTTCAGCAGCAAATTATCGACGAGACTCTGTGCGTGATCGTTGCGAATGCTGACCAGATGGCCGCCGCGATGCGCGCACTCCATCTCTGCCTGCGCCCACGGCAGACGCGCACCCTCAACAGCCGAAATGCAGAACTGTCGCATCGCTACCCAGCCAAAACCACACGCGCCCACCAGCTCCTCGACGGGCTGCGCGTGATAACTCATTCGCATGCTCAGCCGCCGCTTCAACGCCGTTGTCGTCGCCATCAGGTCACCGGTTTCCTCCGCAGCCGCCACCGTCACCTTTAGCATCACCTTGTTCGCGCGCGACACAATCTCCACCGTCTTCTGCGCGTCACCCGGCCGATTGCAGTACGCCCACGTGGAGGCGCCATCCACCAGCTGCACGTGCAGCCCATTCTCGCAACGCTGCGTGCCGTTACCATTCACCAACGAATTGCTGGCGATCGCGTCCCCGCCAAACACCAACGTCAACGCGACGCGATTCCCGTACGGCAGGTAGATTTTGAACGTGCACTCCAGCTGCCCAGCGGGCGGCTGCAGGTCAAAACTTCCATTGCGCGTCGTGAACGTGACGTTGTAGCAGAAATCGACGAGATGGTAGGCGAGCACAAAGACGGGTGCGCCGTGCACGTGCATAACAGGCGCTGCGGTTGTTTCTGATGGGAAGTAGATGTGCCGATCGGATTCGGGTAGTTCTTCCAGCTTGCCGCAGAGCCGTGCCTGACGATGGCTGCGGTAATACGATGGTTGCTGCTGTTGCTGTTGCGTTACGTTCGTGCCGGTGAAGTGCAGGTAGCCCTTGGCGCAGGGGATGTTCAGCTTGCTCAGCTCGATGACGACGCCGTGGCCGGTCGTCGCATGACCGCCCGGAAAGGTGAGCTGGCAGTCGGCGCCGAGCGGGACGTCGCGCCACGTGATGGTTTGTTCGATTGGCTTCAGCCATAATTGACATGCTATCGAAGGTGCAACGCAGGCTTTATTTTTAGCTGGTTATTTTTAGAGCTGGAGGGAATTACCTTGCATAACTTCGACGTGCCGTACGATGGCAAGCACCTTATCCGCCACCTCGTTGTCGTTGCTTTCATCCTCCCGGTATTTCAGCCTGTCGATGCACACGGGAAGAGGGTGAGAAACGATTAATTAATTAAGCCCAAGACGGCAATTTGCAACACAATAAACACGCAGGCCGTAATTAATTTTAATTACTCAACGCATTATAAATAGACCGCTAAACCT
This sequence comes from Myllaena sp. GC000078, assembly GCA_030264135.1. Lineage (NCBI taxonomy): Eukaryota > Metazoa > Arthropoda > Insecta > Coleoptera > Staphylinidae > Myllaena > Myllaena sp. GC000078. The sequence continues at coordinate 4,630 of JARJDR010006139.1, read as the reverse complement.
CACGCGTAATCTATTTGATTATCTCTATTCACCTCCACGTGTCGAAACTGGGTCTTCATTAAGCAATCAACCGAAAATGTTTGAAACAATTCAATGAATCAATCATATTTTGATAGTCTGCAGTAAAATTTGAGTCATTAGCGAAGTCGTTGGCCAGTATTTGTAGATGTCAATTACCGGGGAATCGGAAGTCAACAACGAACATCCGATATCAATATCTGCAACGTATCCGATACGGCAATTTGAATATTTTCGCATTGATGGCAATTTGTTTTGCTTGTATTGAAACTGAGCCGTGTTGTAGATTCAAGGATTACGATCTTACCCAGAAGTTGTCCAAATATCAAAGATATTTTCTTATATCACCCTTTGGCATATTTAAAGTACCAACGAACGTGGCATGTAAAAATTTTACATTTATCTCCGACGCGTTGCCTGCTCCACTGGTTGCTTCGAAGGGGTGGAACACGTGTTGCACGTGTCCACGCGACGCCCCATGAATATGCAAAACGGTGGGTGGGCGGGTTGAATATGTAGTACTCGACTCGGATGGATTTCGGAAAGTGCACGACGACACGTCTTGCGGCACGCCAAAATATCTTAAGCCGCCGCCAGCGTTTTGACGTCAACGTTGCTGTGGCGTCTTTCGCATTCAATTTCCAACGTTCACGACCCAGTTTCCCAGTCTCCGAATTTTTCACTTGCGCTAATATTTAATCCTAAATTGCAGAGTTTCAAAAACCATGCGCAAGAGTTGCTAATAATTTAATGCGTGTTATTTAATGGTTCGCTGGTTGTACTTCTTGACCGTTTGCGGTGGTGGGCGGTTTGCTGAGAATACTCACACAAAACTAATATTTGCTCGGGCGATGTTGGGGGCGGCGGGCAGCGTCCAGTTGATCGTGTGCTCGTCGACGCCGGTTCGCATGTGGCCGCGATACTGATGCGCGGCGCACTTCAGTTCTTCGCCGTCGACCGGCGCCTCCACCATTACGTCGGTTGGGAGGAACGTGCCCATCGCGCCGCCGTCGTCGTCCGATGCGGTCGACAATATCACAAAGTCGGCGGGCGACGTATTCGTTGAACGTTTGATAACAACTGCAATCATAAAAATAATAAATTTATTATTAAATGCAATAAATGCAACTTTACCATAAATATGATAAATTTAAATTTAAATGCGTTCAATTTGCAATTGACATGGAATTGAAATAAAACCATTTTCGATCTGATTTGGTGGCATTGATGTGATTTCCGATTTGAACTGTTTTACAGTAACAATATCAATGCACATGTAGATGAAACGTATAAAATTGCAATTCATGCATTCTTTTTATCTGCGCCCGGACGAGTTTCGGATCGCGATATTGCGCGATTTGTGAGCGCGTGTGCCCGCCGGCAACAGGAAGAACACTTGGAAGGAAATGAACCGGGCATGTGCAAATGTAATTTATTACGATGGTGGTTTTTGGGGCCGTGCGAACGAAATGCAAGCCACACGACGGCAAGCACCGACGAGAAGGGTCGTAAGCATGCCATCAAGAGTTGTGCAGACGGTGGAATGTACGAGTAGAAAACGTAGAACGGAAGATATAAGAAAAGAAATGAGAGGAAAATTGTAACAGTCGTCGTTTTTCTTGTTCTGCAGTACGAATTGCTGAGCACGCAGGATGCGAGTGACACGTGTGCGTATGTTTATATACTTTGCAGTCTAATGATGATGATTTGACAAAGAATACGGGAACACAAAGCGCCCATTTAATATTCAAATTTATTGTTGATTTAAATATTTACTTTTCCATTCGTGGGGCTGGAGAAAAAAACCAAAATCATTTTCTTTCGTTTTATAGTGACCTGAATAAAAGCACAAAGAAAACGGGAGGAATATGACACCAGGAACAAATTTCCCAGCTATTGTTCTTGTATAATATGCTCCTAGCATTACACAAAACATGTGCGACGGTGGCGCGCTTCTTATTCCAATTTCTGATTCCATTTCGTGCGTCCGTCGCGTATACACAATAACGTTACGTGCAAAGTGCGCAGCGTTTATTTGATATTCGTGTATCGCGCGCGCTCGCGCACAAACGGGATGAATGATGTGTCATGAATTTATTAGATTGCCGGTCGATCTCCCCCGAGTTGATGCTCACCCCTCAGAGAAGGGAAAAGTTTATTGCCATTCGGAATTAATAATATTATGTGAAAATATTCCGAGACATACATGTACGCACGAGTTACATGCATTTCTTTTAGTAACAGTGACGTATTTTATTCGTAAACTCCTTTCTTCTTCTTCTTCCTCATGGGGGCGTGTTTGTCGGCGCTAAGTGGACACAAATTTATGAGAACACATTTCCGGCGCTCGCATTGCTTTGACGAATCGTAAAAAGAGTTATTTTCGATGTGCCCGCAAACACAAAGAAAATAAAAGCGCGCCATCGAGATGAGTAATCATAAATGCTTTCAGTGAATTAGATCCTTTTGGTGGGATACGCTAAAAATAAATTGCGGCGGCACACTTTATTATCCATCAACATGCCTTTTCGACAGCAATATATTATTTAATTAATAAGACTATTCGCGAACGCCTGAGTACGTAATCTCTATGCAAATCAGCATAAATTAAATTCCTCGCCGACGCGACGTAATTGCAATAATCGTTACGATGACAGACAACAGTCATAAAACGTGGGGCTGATGTAACCAAAACGCACAGTTTCAGTGCGCTGCTTAGTGGTTGATGATATAAGAGACGCTAAAAAAACCCCAGTCGAGGGTAGTAGTATACATCGAGTCAAGACTTATGGAAGTGCCGTTAATGGCGAATTTAATGGGCGCGTTTTTATGATTAAATCAAAAAACTTTTGCTTTATTTGAGCCGATAAAAGTCGGAAGGCGCGGCACGGAAGGGCGACACACGCTCACGCATCCATGTCAACCATAAAATCTGTTTTTGTTCCGCCCGAAAAGCGCCTTATTATTGTCCTTTGACATTACGTAAGATATTATGATACTTTAATCACCCACTGCGATGTGTTATATCGCTTACACTGCTTGAGCGCGAATTATAAAATTTATTTTTAACCAAAAACCATAAAGTCAAGGATATAAATAATGCGAGTGACATGTTTTATGTAAATTGTGTAATGCAGGTATCATAAAACACGTCGGGAGTGTATTTTTAGCGCCGGTGATATTCTTAAATTTTTCAAATTGGTTTCAAACACGTTCAAGGTTGATGTTATTTGCGCAAATGCACCAAATTGCAAATAGTTTGCCGAGATGAATATTTCATGCGGCAATACTTCCTGCAAGCTGCCTGATTTACCGTTTTGCAGCGATGCCAACCAATCTCGGCGCGTAATAAATATTTCGGCGCACAAAACTAGGTCGACCACCGTATGCCTCTTGATGGGAAATCATTTTATTCGCACTCAAACCGCTCCTCGTATTATTTTCATGCGCTGCATTTGCAGCTATAATTATAACGTAATTATACGCACGGTTAATAGCTGGCTGGGAGGCTCTAATGAGAAAGGGAATTGCTGATTGAACTAATTGCAGTGAGATTATGCGTACCGAGCCCTGAATTTAATTGAGTGTTCGAAATGTGCAAAACTGCATTGCAGTAATTACCGTGCATTATTAAAAATTGATAGTTTGGTAGTTAACTTTCAAATAGCGTTCAATTGTGGAAATTTCAAGTAATTAAAACTTAACCTATATAGGTAATGGATAGAACACCTGTTCCCGGTTACCCTATATCCTAGTAACTAGTACTGGCCTAAATGTTGTTAACTTCCAGTAAGCTGCACACAGCGTGCATGTGACCAAGCTGATCATTTGGCGGCTTCAACTCAATATTATCCTGTTTGCCATTACACTGCTCTATTGTGAGCAACTTGAGTTTGGGATCGATACGCTTCTTCTCATTAATGTGTTTAGAGCTGGCTGTCTGCCATCTCTCACCACAGACCATCACCTCGCTACCACTGACAATAATAAGGAGAATAGTGTGCAAATATTTCGAAGCTACCATTTCCCTTTCCCTATTGTATCAATGCCAACTTTCCAAAACTTATTTTACGAACTGGATGGCGCAAAAGCAAATCAAATAAATGTACTTCTTACTATTTATCGGTTGTACAATTAAGGTGAAGTGGGGTAAAATCGCAAACGGGGCAAAAATCAATGTTGACCAATTTTATCCAATTGTTCGTCATTTTTTAAAAACTAAGGTGTAGAAGGTAACACTGATTTAGTACGAAGCTAACTAAAAAGGTGCCTTCGATGTACAAGCAGACTTCTGAACCCTTCTGAACTACATACTCAAGTTAGACATGACTTTTAGAACGTGCGCTGAAATTATTGGTTATTTATCTCGATTTTTGAGCTAAATATTGGTAGGTATGTATGAAGAAAAATAGTTATACTTTATGCTCAAGAAAGAAATTCAGTTGAATACTTGATATTTTCTAACAAATCGATTGGTGCGATCCAAAGGCGTAACTACCGTGAGATTTTTATCCCCCCAACTTTTTCTATAGGCAACTTGTGTTGCACTGGGGGTCCCGTATGGTATTGAATAGCATGAAAGTCCCTAAAAGGGGGGAATGGGATTCTGAGG
>JARJDR010006138.1:0-40984 GCA_030264135.1 Myllaena sp. GC000078 | reverse complement strand
CTCATTTTCTCGTTCTCTCATTGGTCGACTGCTCACGTGAGCAGGCAGCTGCTCACGTGGACTACCATTGTATTACACAATGCAAAGCAAGCATTTTACATGGTTGCTCACGTTGACTACCAAACCCTTTCGACCAATCATTGGACGACTGCTCACGTGAGCAGATAGCTGCTCACGTGGACTACCATAGTTTTACACAATGCAAAGCAATCATTTTATATGGTTGCTCACGTTGACTACCAAACCGTTTTGCCCAATCCGGTGCAACTATTGCAACTCGGGAACGAATGGACGGATTTCGTTCGGGTTATTAGCATTCGCTTGGTCTTGACTCCCTCTGCACCACATGGTATCTTAACTATCGTCTTAATTAGCTTGTTCCGATTATAAATTGCGCGAATTTTAAATTTTGAAAAGATGGGTAATATAAACTTTAATGCGCCTGTTGGATAAACCGTCACTGGTTGTTTGTGCCAATGTTTTTCTTGTGCGTGGATATTTTTAGAGACAGTGAGGGGTTGGGGGGTGGCGGCGTCGCGACGCGTCGTACGGCGGTTGGCGCCAGTTAGCTTTGGCGTCAGCGCAGTGCGCGCGCGTGTGTGTCCCCCCAATGCGGCCGCCCGCCCGCTCGTCCGCCCCGCAAGAAGTGCTCTGCGCGCCAGGAAGGAGAAGCGAGATGCAACCAACACAGGCGCTATTCGCGGCGCCGGCGTCGGCTTCGGCGTCGGTCGGTTGATGATACCCAGCGGAATTTGATGCCGTCAATCGTCGGACAGCCGCCCGCTAACGCTAAACAAACTCATTCTGCGTCTTTCGGCACACACGCGCGCGGGCAATTCGAAAACTACCCCTAACACCCACACGCTCACACACAACATGTCGAAGTTGGTCGTGATCGGTTGCTGCCTCTTGCTGTCGATCACCTCCAGCGAGTGCATCGAGTGCTACAGCTGCGTCTCGACGGAGCATCCGGACTGCGTGCACCCTGAGCACCACCTCCAGCGCCGCATGTGCGACTCGGACGGGCTGCTCACGACGAAGGAGTCCGCGAGCGTCCTGAACACCGATTACAAGAGCATCTTCGAGTACGCCTTCCCCGAGCGCGCCATTGCGCTCAGCTGCCTGAAGATGGTCGTCAAGGGTGAGTGTTGAGTGTGTTTTTTCGATGGTTGTTGTTGTGATTGCCGAGAGTCCGTTTGCCGGAAGAAGAATGATGACATGGCGTCTGCAGCCGGCAAAAAAAAAACTTGGAACTAGTTCAAAATCGATACGCAATGCGCCCGACGATGAATAATGGTTTGCTATGACATTTACATTTCCAATACGTACGACATTATGCGCTCCAGGTATTAAATTACTCGCGAAACGGGGTGGTGGTGGAATGGCCGGATGTATTCCTGCGAACGGTGCACTTTACCTAATTAGGATGCGCGTCAATATAGTCGTTAATTTCTAACGGTCCAACCGGTCGTGTTCAAATTACCTGCCACCTCGCGATGCCTTATCAGTCTCCTTATCAGTCGTAGTTAGCGGTTACTTGCGCGATTACGACTAACACTCACTAGATGACACGGAAATTCGATTCGTTTGACTTAAAACTGGAAATGTAATGCATCTATGGTTGCAATACGTTGGAAGCCATAAGTTTGAAATAAATACAAAGTGATAATGAAGCCCATCAAATGCGATGCTTTTGTGTTTTACAGTGAGCGGCCAGGAAGTGGTGCTGCGCGGCTGCCAGCTGCCTAAAGACGTGCAGAACCAGCTCGACGTGTGCAAGAAGGTGTTTGAGATCCAGCAAAAGACAACCACGAGCGTGATGCATTGCTCGCTGTGCGACGTCGACGGCTGCAATCGCACGACGCCGACGCACGCCGCCGCTTCCGGCACGTGCGTGCTCGCCATGCTGGCGGCGGTGCTGCTTCGCACGGCGACGTTCTAGTCGCGCACCTTAAGCTATACCCTCAACTCCTTCCTCTATCTCTTGCTCGTCCAAAGCAGCCAAGTAGATCGTTATCGGTGTTTCGCTGTTTGCGTCGTTTTGTGCATTTTGTGTTTGCGTAATGCCAGGTGTGCAACATACAATTGTATCAATTTTATTACATTTATGACTCCATCCCGTCAGTGAATAAAAATAAAAACGCAGTAATGGCAAAATTTCGCATGTATGATAATATCCGTTGCATTCCAGGCACTTCGCTACCTTATATGGAAGAGTGTCACACGATGAACAAACTCATGCGTCATTTCGGTGCGCCACTTAAAATTTTCCCAATCTTACTTATATAATATTCATTCAAGACATTGCCTTTTGCCTCGGTCTTATCACGCGCTGCAAGCGCTTTATCTGATCGAATGTACACTTCAAAGATAAGGCCAAATGTTCGACAGTGTATTTTTTCCCGGCACTATCTATCTGTGTATTTCACCACCTAATCTGTGGCGGCGGTATATAAATGGTCGGGATCCCCAGGTGGCACAGCATAGTCGGTTCACCATTGCCTTGCAGCGATAGTCAAGTGTGCTCTCCAAAACCCAACAAAAAAACCACCTATCACAACCATGGTGAAACTACTGCCCGTTGTCGTCCTGGCGCTGGTCGCCTGTGTCGCCATGACCGACGCGCTCAAGTGCTACAAATGCACCGATTGCAAGGAGGCGAAGGACTCGGGAGATTGCGCAGCGGATGACAAGTACTGCTTCATCAGGGGCTACGAAACGAATGGTGAGTTGGTGGTGCTGTCGATGCCCTTTTGGCTAGACTGCTAATGATCGTATTGCGATTTAGAAACATGGATCCGCGGCTGCGCGAAGACGACGGATGCTGCATGCCCTGAGGCCGACAAAGACAAGAAATATACTGACTGCAGCACCTGCCAGGAGGATGACTGCAACTCCGCCAACATTATGAGCATTTCGTTCGGCATGAGCCTGTTCCTTGCTTCCCTTGTTGCGCTGATGCGTTAAAATAAGTCTAATACATGTTTGTTTTTCATAAATCAAAGTAATTGTCGTTGGTCAACACAACCACTTGTAATATGCGATAATAACTAATAAATTAATTGAAAAAAAAACACTTACTTGTACTCTTACTTACTTTTCTCATTCCATAAAACGCGTTTAGTTACCAATGCATGAAACCAATCTATCGATTTCTACGCTTATCTCAAAGTGGAGAACATATAACAAATATCGTTTCGAACGATTTTATTATCATTGAGTAAATATTGACTGATATGCTATAATACTTCGACAAAATTACAGTTATTTTTATCGTATATTTAACCAAACTTAATGCACGCTTGTAACTAATACAAATCTATCGACAACTATACTAATGACAATACTTATTAATTTATTAATAGATACATATGCCATATTTGCCATAGTGGCTTATAGTTATAATCAGCAAGTATTGAAAACGATAAAGAAAATCGAGTTATTGTGAATAAGACACGGTATGTTCAACGATCGAGAAGACTTCCTTTATCGCAATCAAATATTTGTACAGCTTTTTAATATTTGCCATAGAAAAAGTTACGTGGCTGTTGAGACATTACATCGATTTATTCCGACATACAATAACCGCATTATATAATCACTCAATATTATATATTTCAATTTTACCTACATACGAAGACATATGATAATATTCGAATAAAAAGGTTTTCAACAGATGTCCGTTATTAGTATTTACATAGATCCTTATGTTTTAATCAGCGCGTAGGACATGAATAACAGGAAACCAAATGCGATTATTGCGATTTGCATCGCTGAAATTACTTCGGTGCATGAATCATATTATGATAAATGGTTGTTAAAAGTGAATGATTTGACTGAAGCCGAGCGCGATGAGGACGACGGCGAGTGCATGCGGCAGCGACGTGCTAACCGCACCATTACAGAGGTCTTCATAGCATACTTTGCAACCAGGATAAAGATGCGAAAACTTCTCGCACGTGTCGACGGCGTCGTGACGCGGATAGCATTGCCGCTTAATGCGGTTTTCTGAAAAAAATACAAAACAAAAATAATAATTACCGATCAATCAAGCCGTACACATTGCGCAAACTTTTTACTCAGCAACACTTCAATCGGCGCACGGTGATAAGCGGTGATGGCAAGTAACACCGTTGCGCAATGACACATTTCGATTATCGGATCGATGGTTTTAATTAGTGGGTGAAATGCGCAACTACTCACCATCCTCGAGCACCAGGCACATGTAACCATGCGCATCACCATGGCAGAATTCGTAACCGACGCTTTTGTGATCCATTGGGCTGTGGCACGGATCGTCCTTGTTCAGCTTGCTTGCTTGGCAATTGTAGCATTGGATTGCTAAAAGAGCAAAAGACACACAAGAAAATATGATTGCATTCACCAAGTCACCAAGTGGCGAATGTTACCGTTGATGGAGGATATGGCGTATAAAATGCAGCTGGCGAAGAGCAACGCGCGTGCGGCCATCGTAAACCGCTTGAAGACTATCGCACAATTTTAAAGACGTTGTGCTTATAAACCGCGCACGCGCTACGCGCTGTATTCAACAGGAAGCCGTACCTTCATTTGCGTTTCGATTTGCATTGCGCAGTTTGCGCAAACCGAAACAATGCGCAACGCTTGTAAAAGTCATTCAAATAACGCATCCCTGTATATTCAAGCAGTTTTTTTGTTTCGTTGATTTGGGGAATAACATATTTTAACACTTAGCGGCATGTAGTGATTACAAATGCTTAGCGTATGCATAAAGTACATAATGTACGTCGCAAATGCAAAGCAAGAAACAATAGATTTGATAAAAACAGAAAGCCTTTGAGATGATTCACTGCCCAATCAACGCGTTTATTTGCGCAAAAACATGAAATTATTTGCAGGAAACGGTGATTCGGCGTAAAATCGAACTCATCATTCGCCGAATCGATTGGGGCACCCTCGAGGGTCGGGCGGATTGATACAATCGCAAATCGTGCATTTTATCAGGATGCGAAATGAGTGGTGCGCTAATCGCGTTCGACATCGTCGCACATCAAATAGGGAATCGATAAAAATAACCAGTGCACCAAGCAAGGACACGTGCGGCTAATGACGGATCTGCGCCGTTGCGGAATTTCTCGGTTAGCGATAAGATTCCACCTGAATCGGAGCGGAGTGTTGACATGTTTACTCATCACGTAGGCACTCGATTGGCGTCGTCTTAGTTAATTAAGTGCTCGAGATATGCTATATTTTTCTTCTCTCCGTGGCGACACCGTGCAATTTGGGTCAATCTCGCCGTATGCACGATGCCGCGAGGGAGCGCCCTTTATTTATTATATGATTCATCGACAAAAAGTTTTACCCAAACTTTGGATGAAACTCATAACGCCATGCACCCCGAGTTTGATTGTGCGTTGTGCGAAAGACACCAGCGGGTGCGTTGAACTACTCTGCATTATTGAGCCCTGGCCTCGGTGGTGCCAGTCAGTCTGCGCGCATTATCGAACGCACGACCCGCTCGAAGGGTGTCTCGCCAGTGCGGCGCCGACGCCCTTTCTCTTTCCTTTTCCCTTAACTACAACCTAATATTCGCAATCACCGTATCACCGTAAATAGTATTTCTTTGTTGTGCAATTTACAAAACAAAACCCAACATTACTTAAGTTTTAAGAAGTTTGCTTAAAGTGTGCTTAAAGTTAAGTCAACTTTCCAGTGTGCTAGCTCGACGGTAGCGTCCTCTAACGCCTCGCGCAGCGACGTGTGCGCGTTGCTTTGTTCGTTCGTGACGTTCGCCCCGTTCGCCCGTGCATGAGCAACGGACGCCAAGCCAAGCGAGCCAAGCCAAGCGCGCCAGTTCCGCCAGTTCGACGGTGGTTGACGAGCGCGACGCAGTGAGTTGCAACGCACATCATCGGCGCCCCCCCAGCACCCAGCAGCAGCAGTGAGCAGCAGCAAGCATCCAACCAGTGTGTTACCGTGCGCATCCCGGAGCTCTCTGCGAGGTGATAAGCACCGCGTGCTGCCCCTCCGAGCAACGGGCGTCATCGCATTCACGCGGCTACAGCGTTTGCATCATCCTTCCCCAGCCACCATGTCCAAATCGATCGTCGTCTTATCGCTGCTGGCGCTCACGGCTATCTCGTCAGGTAAGGCGGCGCCCTATCCGTTGTTTGCTCCATAATCGATCGGATTCATGCGCCCCACGCGAGCGGTCGTTATCGCTCTTTGGCTAGGGAAATGTGATTCATTTGGCTGTGTCGCGAGGGCTACCAAGCCAGGTGCAATCCGACTCGCATTTCGTAGGCACGCTGGCAGAGACGGGCTGAACGCGATTGAAAATGGCAACGCGCGCGTGCGCTCCGCGGCGGTTGGTTCGCGGACGATTGTTTGTAAATATTGGCCGTGCTCCTCACAATTCTCATTTTGCACGACTGTACTAATCATGCATGCTGTAATTCAATACACCGAGTTTATATTAACTAGTTTGCATTCATTCTATGAGTGCATGCTTTCATTTCATTTTGCTTTATCTGCGCTCATGCTTGCAAAATTTGTTGATGCGCATGTGGTTGGCCAACTAGCTATTTATAATTAGTTTCGCTTGAATAGCAGCATTTGTAGAAGTCGGACGTGAAAGATTTCTAGGTATTGTTATCGCGATATTATTCCGGGTAGAATGACATTAATAAGGACTCCGAAACGTAGAAAATAATTGCAATTTGCAGCCAAGGCGTTATTTAATATCCGTCAACGTTATACAACATTTGTTTGAATTAAATAGGATATCGTAGACATAGATGATTTCGTGTTGTTTGATAATTCTGATTGACAAATAACCGGTTTGGAGGCCATCGAAAGTGGCTATAATTTATTTCATGGCATTTTTTTATTATTATTACCAATTCATATGTAATTACCATCCATAACCATCGGATAGTTACCAAATTCTTACTAAATGAATCAAGTATTCGCAATGCCGAAAGTTAATGGATGTTTTCTGTTGTGAATTTCGTTTCTCGCTAGTGCACGGACTGCGCTGCTATAGCTGCGACTCTGCCAAGGGCATCAACTGCGATTACGGCGTGCTCTCCTTCACTTACTCGTCGGTGGAATGCGAGGCAAACAGCGGCAGCGGCATCCTCGACGCCATCGCCTCCATCATTCCGATGACCTGCGCGAAGATCATGGGAACAGGTAAAATACATGGGCGAAATTCACAACGAAGTGATGCAGTCGGCTGCAAACAAACACTCCGGCTATAATTAGCGCGCGTGTCATCATGCTGACTCATTTCGCCGACGCAACGAGGCGACGGCGCAAATTTCCAACGCGACTTCAGGAAATACACAATTTGCGCTTTGATTGACGACTACTGCTGCAGCTGCTGCCATTGCATATTGTTTTGTTTTTCAGACAGTGATGGTAAGACGTACACGGCGCGTGGCTGCGTGACGAAGGGCGCAAACATTGCCTGCGATGTGATGTCGAAGACGATGAAGTTTGCCGACTCGCAGACGATCGCCGACCTAAAATGCATGACGTGCGACAGCGACTACTGCAATTCGGCGGGACGCCTCGGTGGCATGACCATGGTCGCCCTCGTCGCCGCCTGCTTCCTGTTCCTCTTCTAACCAACTACAGCAGCCGCCGACGCATACCACCACGCTAAGCAGCGCGCCGCACACCGCGAAAGGAAGCGAATGCATGAAAAGAAGACGAAGAAGAAGAAAAAGAAGAAAGCGTGGCGCGTCAACGATATAACCCAAACCAACCAATTTCAATCGTTTAGGTTTTGATTGTCCCGTCTGTAATTGTGAATAATATCTGGAGCGAACCCAATCAGCCGATATGCGCAACAAAGAACAAACCGAAGAAGGTTATCAATTAGGACACAATGACTTTATTTTTACACGATACATAGTATTATTATATCTAATAGTTTCGATATATTATTCGCGGTACGCCGAGGAATATGGGCCTTAATTGTTTCGAACAAAAAAACACACAGTAACACATACAATTGCTTGGGGTATGCGTTTGTTATAAATTCTATCTTAAAGGTATATTTTTCTATTCGATCAATGCGTTCGTTGTCTAAACAAACAAAACAAAAAACGAAGCCAAATACAACACCGCGAAGGTGTTGAAGAGGTATTCAATTCTATCGATAAAACACGAACTCGACCAATAACATACTCATAGTACAGCCAGAGCTGAAGCATTACGTCGTATGTAGATGATTCGTGTGCGTTTATTATCATTGCATGAGCACGAGTCGAGCTACCATACAAAATACGGCACTAATGTTATGTTTCGAATAGAATCTAAGCAGTATGATCAGCGCGCCACGTGCTTTATCTAAACTTTTATTAATTACTCATTGCATTGTGCGTATGATTTGTAATTTCTTATTGATGACTCGACTCGTGATGGTTCAATAACGATAAACGCATTGCAACAAGCTTCGAATCAAAGTTGGCGCGCAATAACTCGAATATGCGCGAATATTTTTGCGAAACTTGATCGTAATGATGATTAAGTAGCGCGGGGGACGTTTAGCTGGTATCAAAGCTTTGAAACCAAAACATTAGGATTCGATTACTTATAGTACATTGTGATATATTCCGTATCCAATCTTCAAATGGCGTAACGTAGCTGCTGATATTGATGAGGTTACTTTTATACGTATTAAGTTTCTATTTTTATTTGCAGTTTTTTATTTACAGTTTTACATGGAACAAAAAGTTATTGACCTACATCAAATGTAGTTTTGTATTATGTGTATTCCATTAACTTTACCTAAAGCAATAGGACACCGACATTTGTTTCGTGTTTATACTAACTGTCTAATTACACTAATTTTCATCCCCCCCGATGGCTTCGAGTTGTGTGCGTGAAGAGCGAAGCGCTGAAAATGATGAGATGCGATCAAAAGTGAATTTATTTTTGTGGAAATGAGTAACTACGATAAACATAATAACGATTACAAATTAATTGTATTATAGATCGAATGTATTTAACAGTAATGATTCCAATTCGAGGGTGACATTTAACTCACGGGGCGCTTGCGTACGAATTACTAATTGATGCGAATACATTGCGGTGGTCAGAGCGCTGTTTGCGATTTCAATGCGAAGCGAATGGAGCAATAATTGTACTCAAACTCGGGTTGTTTCAGTTGCGCCCCTCCCGTTGTCGACGTCGAAATCGGCATTCGATGTAATACCTAAATTAAGATTTCGTGGTCATTAATTGAAAATTCGATTAGCTAAAAACGAATTCGAATTGTACTATCAATCATGAACAACAAGTAGATCTTCCAACAAAACGAGCGAACTGTTTTCATTCCTCTAAGCTAAGCGTTTAAGCAAGCGATAGAAATCGTAAATGCCAAAAAAAAAACTATGTAAGATATCTACATCAATCTTAAAGAAACCGAAAATACGAAATGTATCACGATAGCCAAATGCCAACAAGAACAAGAAACTCAGTATTTTGACGAGGCATACACGTGTAAACGAGTTATAATATCAAATTGCACTAAATTACTGCATGAATTTACTAAATACTTCGCATAATACGGTTAAGTAGTCGATTGTGATTTGAATTATGAACCCGTATCGTGTGCATTGTTCCAACCGACGACGACCTACGAAACCATGCTTGATAGTAGTCCGTTTTGCAATCTATAACTTGCTCGATTCATATATAGTTTTATAATACTCGCACACTAATATGCACAACCATATGTCGAGGCAATGCAAATGCAATTGCCCTGCAATAATTTTACAATTCACGTTCATTTACGCGTTTGCTCAACGTTTTCATTGCACATCAAAAAAAGAAAAACGTTTCCGGTGCGCATATGCATCCCATTTATAAGGACTGATTTACAATGATTTACTACGATATACTTTCGTGATAAAGCAAATAATACGGAACTAATAAAACTTGCTTCCAACCGACGTTTGTTTTTTGATGTTTTCGATGCGATTTACAGCGCTGTATAAATTCCATGCGACATTCTAGCGACACCATAAAACAATTGAAGAAATATATACAATTATATAAGAAACGTGCACGAAATTTGACCATGTGAGTGGATTTCGTGGGTGGAAGGGACTTACATTAAGCTTACTTTCCACATAGGTACGTCCTTTCCATTTGCGAAACGTACCTAACACGATCGCAAGCATCTAACCAGTAACCAAGAGGAAGGGCTAAACAAAATGCACTTACATTCTAAGAGACTAAAAACGTTGACATGAATATTATTCGCCCCGAGATGAATAAGAAGAACTAATTACGTTTAATTGTATTGTACCTAAATAAAATTACAAATTAGTTAACACAGAAGGAGAAATATGTCGAGAGGCAGCGTACGAGCGAGAATGCAAATTAATGATAATAAAATATATACCACGCTGCTGCATTGCTGCAGCGGATTGTAAGTTTAAAGCAAAATTATGAAATCCATATGTAATGTGTAAACGATGTTCAAATAATGTTTTCAAACTAAGCGTGCGTTTGTGGAAGAGATACCAAAATGATAAATCGTAGCCACTTATTGTTAGTAGGAGATACTGGACGCAAAAATCAAGATCGCGGATCTATTATTGTAAAGAAAACACTGTTTCAAGACGTACCTATGTAATTGGAAATGTTTATGGATCAATATTACATCACATAGATGCGCGTAAGTTGTTAAAAGCCAAATCCCGCCAATGATTTCATCCCATCTGATTATGAAAATAGTGTGGAATCTATACTAATTGTAAGAACAGATCTATTTTTATTTAAATCTTGGGCTTCTTCTAGCTGATGTCCGATATTTTAATAATTGTTTACAGATCCAAACAGCAATGCTTTTTCTATAGCTTTAATTCAATACGATACCTGATTGTATGAGTATAATTTTCGGTATTAAAGTTAAATACTTACAAGTACGGTTGGGAGTTTTGAATTTACCGCCATTGGATTTGAATAAGAGAATGTTGGCGAAGCCGAATTTCCCCAAAAGTTCCCAAGCCGTACCTTCGCCAGCCTAGGCCTAGGCCTAGGCGCGAGGGATACCTCGGCGAGGGGTGCTTGCCAGTCAGTCGCATTCTGGCCTTCTGGCAACGTTCGCGGACATTTCTATGTGGTGTTATTCGATTTTCTTGTTTGTTGGTTTTTGTTCTGTGATAATTCCTTAAATTTCTTTCCTCCTTCAAATCAGGGTGAGTACACGTTTATGCTCGTATTTGCATGCACTTTAATTAACGCCCGTCACTTAAACAAGAGTTCAGTCGTTTTATTTGGTGTGCCGCCGCCATATTGGGCGCGTGGACAGATTGACCGTCGTTGCGCTCATTTTTTCTTCACACTCATGCATGCCCATGCGCTAGTCACACATCAGAAGTTTAATATAAACAATATTCTAATATAATTTACTGCTAGTTGCAATAATTGCAATGAGTTGTAATTGTTTAAACCACACTTGCGTTTCCTCGAAGCGGATCCTTCCGCGAAACCGTCTGCGCCTCCATTGTGAGGGGCAGCCATGTGGTGAATGTTTGCTGACTAGCATAATAATGGAAACCTTCCCCTTACCCTCGCATATGCGTTTTTACGTGGCTGCAGCCTAGGTTCGCGCTCAAAATATGTACCTCGACGAGACTACCCAGACCACCCAAACGCCGCGCAACTGTACTGCATCGGACTCCCGTGAAAACAATGGCTCTAGCGAGGGTACCAAGGCTACCGACGTTTCCAAAAATCTAAGAGAAGTAGGCTCTGAAACAGTTGACGAACAAGGCGACGTTTTACAAACAAACTCTCCGCACAACTCAAGTCCCGACATTATCTCGCCGAGCGATTCAAGCGTGAGTATTGCGGTAGAAAGGTGGACGGTTTACTAAAACGGTTAAGTTTTGAAAAATAGATGGAGGCCGAATCAGCAAGTTCTCGAGGTGTCTGCAACAAGGCAACTCTGAACAGCCTCCTCAAGCGTTCCGAGGAAGAGGAATACGCGGTTGTGAGTTCTCTGTGCTATTTTATGAAACGATATCTGCATGTAGTGATTTTGCAGGAAATACCCCGCCCGTCGGCGTTCGTCAAAGTCGTCCCCAATTCCCAGGAGTGCGACTCACCCGATTCGGTAAAAGAATCATCATAATTTTACATGCAATATGAATCCTGACATGACATGACATGACATAACATGACATAACAATAAATGATTTGTTGCAGGGCAAGAAAGAGTACTTTGAATTGCAACCAGTCTGTAACAATTGCTTCCAAGAAGAGCCTCCTGAAGTAAGTATTACACTGATTTGCTAACACCCTGTCTCACCATGTCTTGCACCTTTCTAGGAGAACGTCGATATGGATGTGCCGTCTTATGAAGAATTTCGCGACGCGGTAAGCATTGTAGGTCTTCCTCATAGGTGTCTACAGTCTTACTGTTAAAAATTTGATCACAGATTATACAATCAGCTCAGTCGGAGCAAGTCAGCAACGACGTACTATACTCGCCGTATCAAACAGCAACTGAACCAATGATACAATCGTATCGAGCTGCTAATATCCGAGATGACACCGATGAGGATTCGACCCCTTACTCCATCGAGCATGCCCCCAAGTGGGAAGGCGATGAGGAAAACAGTCTTTATCGCACATCCCTGGTGTGGAACGGGTCATATTGGGGCATCGCATGGGATTCTCCGAGGAACATTGCATCCTCATCGCCGTCGCGCCCGTCGACATCAACATTTCCGGATACGCCATTCTCACCGGCATCGCCGGACAGTGAATTCTACGACGCCAATTCGTTGCGGGCGAGCGAAGATGCAATGTGCCCGTCAACGGCCGACGGCAACGAGAGTGACACGTCGATTGCAAACTATACGCGCGCGCCATTGCGCACGGTGGATTCCTTAAGCCCAAGCACCTCGGAGAGTACGTCGGAGGACGAGGAAGGCCCGGACAAGTATCACTTCAAACCCATACGCTCTGGTCAACCTGAGTATCAATTTGATTTTATCATGCGCAGTATTGAGGCTCTACCACAACCGGAGAATGAGATTGAGCATGCGGCTGATGCGGCTGATGCATCTGATGCATCTGATGACAATCAAGAGACGGACACTGAGGCCAATTTTGATTTGCGCGCGGATCAGGACCTGACACCCTATGTGTCAGAGAATGAAGACACGGACAGTGACGTCAGTGTGGATTTGCGAGCGGACGAAGTTATGTTTGATTCGAGCTTGGAAGATGACATGATACCGCCGGCACCACCATCACCGGCATCGAGCGTGCAGATGAAGCGCAAACCGCGCGGTCGCCCTAAGAAGAAGCGAACTTGCGCTGAATTTAATCGCGCGGCAAAGACTGCTGCTAAAAAAAACATCAAAATTACTCAGTCGAAGCGCCGCCGCTGCAACAGAGTCCGTCGTTCGAACACTGACGTGGACTATACTTCATTTTTCAAAATCCGCAAGTAATCTTTGCAAATTTGTTCCTTACGTTCTCTTTTTCTTCTAATTATTTTCGAATGCAATTTGAAAACCTACAATATCGCGCGTTGATGCGACTCCCAATAATATTTGGCGATTTTTATTACTATTCGCACGACGGCGACGACGACCACGTACGCATGCACAATTTGATTCAAAGTGATCATCTCTCTTTGATTCAATTGATCCCGTCGCGTCGTTCGAACAGTAACGTAGACTATATACCATTTTTCAAAATCCTTAAGTAATGTTTACGATTTGTTCCTTATGTTCTCATTTTCATCTAATTATTTTCGAATGCAATTTGAAAACCTGCAATATCGTTTGGTATGTGTTACGCATTGAACTGATAACATGTGATTTTAGATCGTAGAATTTGATTCTAAAACTATGTGATTTAAAGCTCCTTTGTGATTGTTGAGCGTTGACAATAAACTAATGGTTTGAATTTCAGTGATTCGGCTTCACGTGTCACTTAATCAAAAACAAATTATCACTATGGTCAGAAAAGGCAGCGGAAAGTAAGTCACACATTTTGTGAATCACTTCAAGTTCAGCCGACGCAAAGTAACCCATTTATGCGCCTATCAAAGCCGTTCTGCACAAGGTTCAATTCGGCTATGCAAACAAACAAGCGTGTTTAACAGTTTGATTCATAACTGGGAATATTGATTTTAAAAAGCGAAACTAAAAATTCCAAGTATAATTATACCTACGCTCTACGCTGAATACAAATAGCATTTCGTGCAAATGATGAATGCGAAAAAAAAAACACACAAATCAAGTTTGGCACATTTGACGAGTTGAAGTGACTCAAAAATTAAATCCAAGTAAATAGAAATTAGAAAGCGACCATCAAGCATCATCTTCTCGCGAATTACAAATCATTATCGGGAGCTTGAGCATTATTATAAAACAGGTACACCACATAGGTACATGGATTGCGTGGGCGTCAGAAAAAAAGAAACCACATCGTCATATCGTCTATGATTCGCAGAAACATTATTATTCTGCCATCATCGCCATCAATCCGATATTGTTGAACGTTACCATAGCTACCTAGAGCAAAATAAATAAATCGACAAGGCCATACGCGGAACTACCACATCGTGCGGCCGCAAAGTGTGCTACCAAACCAGTCATTTACTTAGCAGTGTATACGAAATATTCGCGCACGCGCGGCGCTCGCAAATCTGAATCCGCGTTTATTATAATTTTTATCATCGCCCGTCGTCATCATTCCCGCACCACCGCTCTTCGCGCCAGCCAGCTCGCGCGCGCCGTTCGCGACTCCCAATAATATTTCGCGATTTTTATTACCATTCGCACGACGGCGACGACGACGTACGCGCGCACAATTTGATTCAAACTACTCGCTTGTATTGTTGACTACTTTTTGGGAACTTTTGGGAAGCAAATCTTTAGTAGTCGTCATGAGAAGCGCAATGGGAATGTTTCGGAAGTTAGTGCCTATCATCGACTGGCTGCCCCAGTATAATGGGGCGAATATTGTTGGTGATCTAATCGCTGGCATCACCGTTGGCTTGACGCTCATTCCCCAAAGCATCGCCTACGCGAATTTGGCCGGTTTGGAGCCCCAGGTAAACATTTTCCATTATCTTGAATATTTCCTAATGATACTAAATGCACATAGTTTCCGTTATATTGACTCGAATAGTTTTTGTTTAGCACTAATTACATTCGACATTGGTACATTTCATATCGTGTTTACATAATGCTGGTTTAATTTAGTTATAGCGTAAACGATTTCAATTTGGGTAAACAACATATGATTATTGCCTTGATTGTGCATTGGATCATGCATGCACCTGGCAAACACCTGTTCAATTTTGTGCACATTATTACCGATGTTATAGTATGGACTTTATTCGGCATTGTGCGGTGGATTTATTTACGCTGCTTTTGGGACCGTCAAGGATTTGAATATCGCACCAACCGCCCTCATCTCCCTCTTGACTTACTCTTATACGAAGAACCTGGTTGCTCCTGATGCAGCCATCTTCCTGTGCTTCGCCGTTGGTGTGTTACAAATGCTCTTCGGTGTTTTGAAACTAGGTACAATTACATCACTTTTAGAGACACCGTTTTTAATATAAAATTGTTACCATTCATTAGGCTTTCTGGTGAATTTCGTCTCTGCACCGGTGGTATCCGGGTTCACATCCGCCGGCGCGGTAACCATCGCCGCCTCGCAGGTGAAGAGCATGCTCGGCCTAAAATTTCGTGCAGAAACTTTCGTTGAAGTCGTCTACCACGTCTTTGCCAACATCCGCAGTACCAAACACGGCGACGCCGTGCTCAGTGTTATCTCCTGCATTATTCTAATTTGCTTACGGGTAATAGTGAAACGACAAGCCATTGCTTTCTTGTTTTCATTCTTCTTCTTCTTCAGGAAATAAAAGTCTGGGGCACATCGCCAGCGTCCGAGCAAAGTACCCTGCCGAAAACATCCATTTGGTTCTTGTCGGTTGGTCGCAACGCGCTGGTGGTGCTCTCGGCCGCCACATCCGCATACTTCCTTCACGAGCGCAAATTCTTTACGCTCACCAACAGCGTGCCGGACGGCCTACCGCCGTTCACGCCGCCTTTCAGCAGCATGGAGGATCTGATCGCGAAGACAACGGACCTCGGCAGCGGCATCGCCGTCATCGCGCTCGTCGCCATCCTCAGCAACATGGCCATCGCGCGCGCTTTCTGTATGTGCTTTTGTCCTTCTGCGTGCTTACTGCGCTGATTTGGTTGTGTTTGCAGCCGAGGGCAAAACGCTGAACGCATCGCACGAGATGTCGACGCTCGGCTTGTGCAACGTGGTCGGCGCGTTCTGCGGGTCCTATCCGGTGAACGCGTCGTTTTCGCGCGCCGCGCTCAACAACGCCAGCGGTGCGCGCACAACCTTCGGCGGAATTTATACGGGTGCGTGTCATTGCGCAAAGCAATTATCCGCTGACCGACTGCCGGGATCAGGCCAACACAACAACAAACACACAACACGGAAACATGTCGCGAAACGATTATGATATAATTTCACGCCTTATGTAATTGCAAACGGTATCATTGCCGTTCGCACATGGCACGTGAATGTGAACGATATGGTTGGGGACTTAATTGCGTGTGTTTTCAGGCGTGATGGTGATCCTCTCGCTGACGTTTCTCACGAAATACTTTGTGTTCATTCCGAAAGCCGCCCTGGCGTCGGTTATCTTCTGCGCGGTGATCTACATGGTCGAAATACGCATCTTTAAAACTTTATGGCAGACCAGCAGTATGGTTTCCAATTGGATTCTGAAATTTGAGCGATATTATTAATGAAGTTTTACAGAAATCGATTTAATTCCACTGCTTGTCACGTTTTTGTGGTCGCTCGTCGATTCCATCGAGCGCGGTATTCTGATTGGGGTCGCCATCGATCTGCTGATTGCTGTTTGGATGTCTTCCAGGCCCAAGTTCGAGGACGACTTTATCGCCAAAGTAAACCCGAAAGTTACCTTTCATTTTATCCTAATTATTTCTCTCGTTTGATTGCAGGGTGATATAAATTACATAAAACTGCCCCTAATCGGAAACCTTACATACTTATCGGGAGAATATTACCGGTCGAGAATTCCCAAATTGATTGTGCCATACCTTATGCAAATGAAGATCACGACCGAACCAATGCTGCCCAGGTTCTACGTTGTGTTTGAATGCGATCGTTTACGGGCAATTGATTATAGCGCCACTCAGGTATATGCATTATTCGAACGCATTTGAATTGTTTCTAACGTGCCTGTTTCTTGTTTCAGTCCTTTGGCGCATTGCTGAACGACTTGGCAGATAATAGATTCCACTTTGTACCGAAGATAAATATTGTTGTGGTGTTTATTGCGTTGAAGGAATCGCTGCAAATGAAATTGCAATCAGTCAGTGAGAAGTTTATTTTGTGTCGCGATGAACACGCATTGGAAGATACGTTAAGGGCGAATTGCAACAGTAAGCCTTTGGGTATTTATAGTGTCAGCTTGGAAGAGTTGAATGAGAGAGTCGAGATAACTTCCATCTGCTAAATGCATGATTTGTTTTATTTAAAATCTTAATATTTATCTTAAATTCATATTTGATATTTATTCGTACTGATGTAGATAATCATACATTTTAAAAGACATTATTGAAGTTGAGACGTAAATTTTCTACAAAGAATGACGAAACACAAGGATCAACGAAATTATGAATTATGATAATTACCGCGCAATATTTATTGAATTTGGAATGTTTGTTAACTCTTTTAGCGTTATTTTTATTTATCTTTTAGCGCATTGTGGGTTTAAGTTTAAGCATTAAGCTTGGATTTATGATTTAAGTACATTTCGAAGCAGGTATCGGCCTCTAGCGACGTGACTTAAGTCATACTTCTTTTCTCCCGCTAGAGGCCGATACGTATATCGAAATGAAATAAAAAGCTTACTTAAGTTAGCACGTATTGCCGTATGCACACCCACGTAGCATTGAAAGAAATGTACATAACCCAAGATTGTCATCGATATTACCTCTATAAATTCTGATTCCGTCTCATTGTGTGGCGAATTAATTCGCAATTCGCATGTAATCCAACAGGTATTCCTATAAAAACATAAACAACGGCATAACTCAAACGTTAAACATGTAAGATTAGTAATTGTTTATAAAATGAAGCCCAAAATATTGAATCGATTACCAATGAATTCGTTCGTGACAATCGCAAATGCTTTGAGTCTGTTTAATATATGATAGCGTGCATTGGAACGGTTAATTTTCGTGTTAAATCTTTCAAATGTTCAAGCATGAGAATAAAGCATGAGATTGAATTGAATGTAAGCATGCATTAATATCTACAAGCAACGGTTTTGCGGGATTTACCTAGAGTCGAGGTGAGAAGAAAAAAATTGACAATTTTTTTTATGGTTTACAATAACTATATATTTTGCATTCTGTTAAAAAATATCTATGCATGTTGTATCACAGTTGCGCTTGCAATACAATCGTCAATCGTGTGTTCAAATATCTACACTTGATTACAGATCCGGGCGCTGTGTGAGAGATCGCTGCCCGGGGCCGAATTCGTTCCGACCGTCAACAAACAACATTAATTACAGTCATCATCACAGGTACGCCAAAACTCAATTCGGACTTGCGCGGTGGCGAACAAATTTCCATCGAGTCTGATTTTTATCACATATTACTATCTAAATCCCTAACTAATTAAAGCTTACATTAATCGAATTCAGCGATTGATGAATACAAAAAACGAAATTAATGTGCGAATGAGATCAACACCTCTTTGAATTTGAATCGTTTGTCTGTTTGTTTTTTTTTTTTGGGAGAACTTCTCGTAAAGCAGTTGAGCAAACGCGCACTTGTCGTGTTTTCGCTCTCGAAGTCGTCGGCAGTCTTGGGGGTGGTTGCTGAGTGGCGTGTTGTGATTTACCACGGCCGCCAAACGGACTCTTCCTTCGGCGCGACTTTGAGCAGGCCGGCGGTGGAGCAGTCCATCGGCTGCTGAGCGGCGGCGGCGGCGGCAGGAGATGGTGCCTGACCGACGGAGCTGGTGGACGACGCCGGTGTCAGCGGCATGGCGTATGCGTCCTCCGAAGTGGGCGTCGTCGCCGACGGCGAACCGGGTGGTGTGTAGGCGGCGGTTGGTGCCCCAACCTGGATAACCAGCGGAGCCACCTTGTCCATCTCGTTCAACCGATGGCCGAGGTGCGTCATCAGCTTGGTGCCCAAGTTGACATCAACGCCGGGGACGGCGGCCAGGCAGCGCGACACCTCGTTGGCGCAGTGCGTGTAGCCGGCGCGGAAGCGGTCGGCGTCGATCACCGGGTTGGCGGACAGTCGCTGCTGACGGCGCAGCTTGTGCAGGTGGCGAACGGTCAACTCCAGGATGTCAGCCTTCTCCAGCTTGGAGACGTTCTCGCCCTCGTTCTGCAGCGCGCTGACCATCAGGTCCTTCAGCTCGTCGAGGCAGCGATTAATCCGGGCGCGCCGTTTGCGCTCCAGAAGCGGCTTCATCACTTTGCGGTACTGGTAGGTGCGCGACACTGGATGGGCTTCCATTGCGGAATTTGGTGATGATTAGTGGGTGGCACTTGGTGGAATTGCGAACACTTGCGTGTGCGGAGAACGGTATATTTCGGGCCGAGGTAGTGAGGCACGATGCGTACTCGAGGAGAGCGAGTCTGCGAATGAAGACTGCAAGTGGAAGGGACTGCTTTTATACATGCCCAGGTGGCCGGGCCACAGCACGACGAAGCTCATTGCGTATGGTTGGTTGGTTTGCTTGGTTGGTGTAGGCAGGGGAGAGCCCTCCGTCGCGCGCGCGCTCGCGCTCAACTCGCTCGGATCGTGGGAAACTCAGAAGCTTCGGCGTTCCCACAGTTAAGCCACCTGTGAGCGTCCGCGCGCCAGCTCGTGCAGCTGCCTTTCGAGCGCGCCCCGTCTCGCTTGGGTCGCGCGCGCGCGCGCGCACGCACGCACTCGCTCTCGCATCCGAGACGCAACACGCCAGCGCGATTTCAATAAAGCGTCGTCGTTTACGAGATAATCTAGCCCACATTATTAGAGCTCGTGCGCGCGCGCGCGCGCGCCAGCGGTACACGTTCCCATCTATAACACACACACCAACACAGGCGATCATTGAGTATCACCGAAGCCTCCTCTCTCGTCTCCTCGCGTGCGCCGCGTCGCGCTGCATTTCGAAATGCCATTAGAAAATGAGTTAGCCGAATGAAACGAGCCACGCGCGCGCACACGCCGCTGAATTGACTCGGGGCGAGGCGTCAATTATCGCTGCGCTTTTTATGGCCGATGCCCAACTAGGTACTAAGTTGACTCCTAGCAGGCAAAGACAATTAGCCCTCTCTTCGATTTGCTGCGATCGCTCGGCGCTTAATGACCTAATTAGCGTGTGTGGCGAAAATTTGATCATCGCTCCCAATTACCATATATCAACTACTCGCGCGCGCTTATGTAGTGTATATTTTTTTCGGGTCGTTTATTGCGCAATGCAGGAGCGTTTCGCAACGGCTCATTGCAGACTTACTCGCCGCGTTGATCCCGGATTCGTAATGACACTCGCCGCCCGTCATCATCGTCTCGGTTATACAACGACGCGGCTCCTTCGTATACTCACTACCGCAGGCGCGAGAGGAGGCTTATAAACAACAATTATTAATGATTTTTAACTTCCTGTTATTAAACTGCGGCGCGCCGAGGCGGCCGAGGCGTGTAAAGATAACTCGCTTTTTACGCATCGCCTTAATGCGCGCCAACTCGCGTCTTGCTCCGCGCCATCACCGTCCGTCCGTCCCATCCGCCTTCTCGGCCGCGTGCATGCATGCAAGTAAGTAACTAAGTAAGTAAGGCAACTTGGGTACACGTGCGTTGCGTGCATTGCGCTTGGAATCTTATGAAAGAACGTGGCTGGCCGTCCATCCGTTTCGGGCGTGTGGGAAAATCGAGCAGGTGCTTTGATTCAGAAATTCCGCAACCTCTTCTTCTTCTTCTTCTGCTTCTTCTTCGCTTGTTGGGCGCGTATCATGTTTCAAGTGAATGACTAACTACCCAATGCAAGCGCACTTGTCATTTGCATTACCAAACTGGAATTGCAATCAAAGCCAAACAAATAACATTGCTGGACAATCACAACAATTGTGATGCATAGGTAAGATGTGACGTGGAGGTGTTATTAATGCGAAGAAGCGGTGCGTCATATCGTCGCCGAGCACGCGCGCAGTTATAATATTATTACGTTCGACTGGCGATGTTCGTTCTTTTTTTCTTCTTCTCCGTTGCTTCGCGCAAAGGTGACGCGAGGCGAGGCCGCGCCGTTGTGTTGGAATCTCTCCGTCCGCACACCAACACACTGGCGCCTTCTTCTCTCAAGCCGCGCCGTATACTTACGCTGAAATCGTGATCCAAAGGCAGTGGTTGTGTGAGTCGCGCGCGCGCGCGTGAAACGAGCGCGTGCGTTGTTTGTTGTTTGTGTTGGTTGGTTTGGATGCGAGCGCGCCGTAGCACGTGCTCAGCTGGTTTGCGGCGCGCTCAACCGTTTCGGTTCCCACGTTCCCACGGTAGTGAAGGAACGCTTTTTCTATTCAACTGCGAAATGCCTTCGGGCGCTCCGGCTTCTTCGGCTTCACCGTCGTAATCTCGCTGGCGCGCTCGCTCGCTCTCTTATTGGCACGCGCGAGCACGCGCGCGCGGACGTCGATCTAAAGAGATATATTGTGTAAAAGAGTTAAAGGAGCGACCAAGTGAGTAGCGCCCGCGCGGCGCGCGCGCGCGCACTAAACAGTGTCCGTCATGCGCACGTTCTCTTCGCCAACAATAATGTAAATGCTTGCGCGCGCCTGACATTTGTATGAGTCGCCAATCGCGAATTCAACATCATCAAACCGTGCCTTTTGTTTAATTAGCATTCGACATGCAACGCAGTTCCGCTTGACTCATACACGGATGTGTGTGTACTAATCTAATATTTTATGCATAAATAAGCGGCTTCCATTGTCCAGTTTGAAAAGTAAGAAAAGGGCAAGACGGAGGAAGAATGGTGGTGTGCCGCGCACACGAATCACCTTCGGCACTCGCCCATTCACCCCCATGGCTTGGCGTGCTCTCGTGCGCAGCACGCTCTCGGATAATGCATACGTACCCCTGCCCGAAAGAAAAGAAAAGATCCGGCGAGCGTGAGGAACGTCTTTCCCACGATCCTTCCTCCTAGTTTCCTTCACGCCACCTCGCACCTTGCCCCCTTGCTTCGAGGACCGGCTGCGCCCCGTGCGTCATACGCATTCACCCTTGGATGGCGCGTGTGTGACTCGCGCTGCGAAACCCCTCTCTACACATATGCCCGGTGGTGCGTTTACCCCAGACGACATATGGCTAACGCGCGCGCGTGCAACCTACGATGCGTGGGAAAAACGACCGGAGCGTCGAAATCTTTCTTCGCCCAAAGAAAAACGAAGAGGAAGAATGGAAGTGTTTGTTGTGATTGAATTAGGTAATTGCATTCGTCACATTCTTGCAAATTAATTTCAACAATTTTTATCAAGGAAGAAGCAACGAAAGGAATAATACGAGGAAGAGACGGGTTTACAGTAAGAAGTGTGTAAAAACGAGCTATTCATAACCACGTGTGCAATCGTTGAAACGTGCGCGGCGTACTTACGATTATATTCTTCGCACACGCGCATATCGTAATGCAGGCACGCATTTTACGCCTGCCGCGGAGGCAGTCGAGCGTGTCGCGCCGCGCCGTCCCTAAAACGTCGACGCATTCCCACGGTCGGATCGCCACCGCACGACGACACATGTGCACGCGCGCGCGCGCGCTTGTCGCCGTTTTTACTTTCTTCAAACACACACGCCTCTGTTGCTCTCTGTGCATCTACCCAACACTCGCCGCATAAGAATGGAAAACATACCTATCTCATTTGCTATCGCTATGTATATATTTAATGTGGCATAAGTACGCAACACATGCATGCCCGATTTGTTTGGCTTGTTGGTTTTTTTTTTTCGGAATGTGCAGCATCTTGATGTGTCAACTGAGACCTTTCATCCGCTGCTATAATCCGATGATGCGCACAATAATTTCGCATGTTTATTATCGTTTTAGATGTGGAAGGCAATTACGGAGCCTGACACCATTGCTTACCGGCGTAAACATCCGCGCAACACAATACCCCTTTCGCGGTGGCCGCGCACGAAGTCAGAATGAACACCAAAGGTGTGCGTGGTGGTCGCAACAACAAAAAAAATGCACGCGACTTCATTCAATAATACTCGCACTGCATTATGCACTGCATGTTCAATGGGGGAGCGTTTACGATCATGCATTCATTCATCGTCGTCCAGTTCCAATGACCAATTCATCACGCACGTGGGTTGGTACATATTGCACAATTAAATATGCGTAAAAATGCAACAACGGTTGGTTTGGTTGGTTTGTTTTGTGTGCTCGTTGATAAAAACGCCGCCGATACATAACTCGAAGCGCGTGCGACGCTCGCGAAGATAAAGCAGCAGCAGAAGACTACGAAGAAGAAGAAGAAGAAGAAGAAGACGTTCCGCGAGATGGAGGAGAAGATAATGAGCGCGCTCGCGCGCGCCGGGTACGAGCGGTGATGAGCCAACGCAGAGGTGAAAGGTCGTCACGAGCCAAGCCACCGCGGCGCGGACTCGTGCCCGCGCTTCTTCTTCTTCTTCCTCCTCCTCCTCCTTATACCTTCAATCCTTAACCTCCGCGGCACGCATCCAATACACTCACCCAACCCAACGCAACATGTATGTATACGGCGCATAAAAATCAAGGCAAGCGCTTATTGCGCGTGGTAATTTAATGCTTCATAAAACGGCTCGGCTCGCGCCGCATAACGATTCGAAATCGGATATCGGCATAACTGCATCTATTCCTATCATATTTATATTACGCTTCGTATCAGTTTCAATCGCTAATTAGTACTTACTCAATTCGTATTGCATCAGTGAGTGATGATGACATCGGCAGCGATCGAATTGCAAATCGAAATCGGATTTAATTTAGCATTCAGCAAGAGTAACATCCGTATTTTAATGACATTATTTACTTTAATTGGCCCTCTCGAATAATTAGAGATGATCGTTGCGTGCGAAACGCGTAAATGCGTTCCCGATTTAAGGCGAGATCGTATTACGCCGGGCCCCAATATTATTCGGGTGCGTCATACACTTCTTCGTTCGCGTCGAAGCACTTACGATAAACGCTCGTGCGTGCGTGCGTCCGCAGTATACATTTCACATATGGGGCACTTTTTACGCGACCCATCACGACGCATCATCCCAATAACAGCACACATGATGCATGCGGCCGAACGAACGAACGTCTTGGAGTCGCGCTCGGGCTTGGCGGCGCAACATCTGCCTTTATTTCCCACGTTTTCGAGCCGCGACGCGCGCAACACGTGTTCGCGGCCGCTCCCCACGCGCCGCGCATGCGACCGAAGCGCGCCACTTTTTGCCGCCGTTGCATTCGGCGTCGGCGCCCACATCCTCGCGACCGATGCCCGGACTCTTCTTCTTGCTGTTATCAAAACGCATTGGCATGCAACCGCTCGCGTGCGTATGCAAATGCGGCCCGATTATCACCGGTCGATGCATTGGAATGCGTCTTTTGTTTACGCGACCACGTGCGTAGGGCGCGCGGCGCAGGAGGAGGGCGTGAGAAAAGAGTTTTCGAGGAAGCACGCGGTGCGCATAGCAAGTCGCAGTCAGTCTCCCCAGGCAATGATTTTGGCGATGCACTTGCTTCCCTATTATATCGGTCACGTTTCACACTGTCATCCCCCGTACAGTATGCAAATGCGGGAAGGCCATAAACACTTGTCGCGCATAAATTAAACACCTGCACAGGTTGGTTTACGATTTGGTTACGGGTATATGCCTAGGAAGGCAATCACAAACGAATTAGGGGGCATAAACGTGCGCCACCCTTCGCATTCCACACATTTTTGATGACCCCTCTTTGCGCTGTTACGTTACTGCTGTAAATCGGCACTTAAAAAGTGTTTTGTTTATGGGTGAGCAGGGAACATGAAAAACCTCTCTTCCCTCAGCCACCGGACGTGTCAATAAGTGCACTCTTTAATTGGAATTAATAGCGCAGGCAGTAATTAACGGAGACACGTGATTCACGTTATGTGTGGAAAACTAATGAACCGGCCGACCGGTAGGCAAAAAAAAAATCTGTCGTAATTCGAGTGACAAAAATCACGCACGCATCCGGAGGCGCAAAGTGCGGTGTGATCGAGAGGGCTTTTGAACAACACCGACGATTTCCGCCGACATTTGCGACCTCCAATTATGCCTTAATTGGCTACTTGGCGCTGACTGGAGGGATGATGAAATCCTAGGCGACTA
Source organism: Myllaena sp. GC000078 (assembly GCA_030264135.1). Lineage (NCBI taxonomy): Eukaryota > Metazoa > Arthropoda > Insecta > Coleoptera > Staphylinidae > Myllaena > Myllaena sp. GC000078. The sequence goes on along the minus strand of JARJDR010006138.1, from coordinate 15,575 downwards.
ATCATAGCTCATGTCACAGATTCCAGAATGCGACAAACTGTGCATGTTCTTAACATAATTAAATTTTTGATGTTTTCTTTGCCTACCTAGCTTGATTAGCCCTCTTATTATAGCCCTCTGGCAATTCACGTGCACTACCTGTTGCTGCAAATGTTACCATATCCTTTTTGTGATTTATAGTCATCAGTGTTTTTCATTCTCAACTATAATTGGTTTCTTTTTTGATTTTTCAGCAATTCATGAGGTTCTTTTTATTTTCCGTTGCAAATGACGATACTTATTATTGTTTCATTTCAATTGGAGGCCGTTCAATCTCACCCGAAGAGATTGCCCATGCGATATGTTTATACATGCAGCGTTTCGCCCGAAGGTTGCTTGGCCGTCGACTGCACCGCACACGTGCACGCGCATTTTATGAGATTCTTCGGCGGACGCCAATAAGTATACGCCGACAGCGCGCTCGCGCGCGTTCTTCGACTCGACGAACAGGTAGTCTCCGGTTTGGATAAAAAGAAGAAGCGTTTTAGTACGTGCCGTCCATCTCTTGCCCGTGCCGCCAGCATTCAACTTCTCTTCCAATCTCTTGTTTTCTTCGTTTCATGCCTTCGACTACATTGGAACGAGATTTTTAATGACGTATTTGAAACACGTGCGCGCCGCCGAGGAGAAGAACACCTACAGAGAAGCCGAGGCAGAAGAAGCATTCAGCTGAGGTGGAAAGAAAGTTAAGCAATAATAAGATTTCAAATAAGTTTTCAATGTAATATGTTTATTCAATCAGGTAGATTAATGGAAGACACAATTAAAGCAAGTGGAATCACAAGTGTCCCTAACGTTAATATCACAAATCGAAGGACTTTGTCGTCCCGGTATAAAACAAAATCTCTTAACATTTAAAAATTGAGCAAACAAAAATGTCGGATCACAATTCTAAAGTGAGTGCTGATCACAATCGTTGGCGAATTAAAGCTGCTGGCGGCGTGGGAGTGCGTCGGCGCTTCCCTAGGCTTGCGCCCAACGATCGCATGGCACTTGGAGTTGCGCGCGCTGCTTGTGGGTGATGGCGTTGCGGTCACCGTGCGTCGCGATGTCTGCGTCGGCGCCCACCATCGACGTCCAGAAGAAGGTGCCCGCCTCGGTTTTGGCGAAGTGCACCGGAATGTAGTTCTGGCCGCGGAAGATCGGCACGATGTCCATGGCGCCGTCGCGGTACACCGGCACACCAGCGCAATCAGCGCACTGGTCGATCTCGTCAAACAGCTGCGCTTCGAGCAGCTCGTTGGCGAAGTTGTCGGCAGCGGCGTCGACGTCATCCTCGTCGTTGTAGTACACCGGCTGGCGAGTCTTCTTGTAGCTGTTCTTCTTCTCCTTGCGGACGAGCGCGAGCAGCGGTTTGAGGAGCTGCTTCAGCTGGTACTTGGTGGAGCGCGCCTTCTTTGCGTTGAGCGCGTTCTCGTTGATCGAGTTGTTCGACGCGACAATGTAGTCGTGGTGGTAACTCATGGTGTGGCTGGGGTCGGGTTGGGTTTTGCTCGAGATAGATAGGATGTTACTCGGCGAAGACGCAAGAGCGAATGATTTTTTCCGGCTGCCCGCCGTCGTATTTATACGCGCTGGGCGTGTGACGTCAAAGCCCTTAGGGGACCAACTTGTTTCGAGCGTGTTGATTCAAGTCCGCAGCGCAGCGCAGCGCAGCGCCGTGGAGTAGCATGCGTGTGCGTGCGTGCAAGCGACAAGTAGAGCGTAGGCAGGTAGTGGTGCATGTGCATGTGCATCGCGTATGCATTGGAGCTGCAGCGAAGCAAAAAAAAAGGGAGCCTATCGGAGGGCCGCAAAGGGGCAGGTGTGCATTTTTGAGCGGAGCGAGACACCCGCATACGCGACAGCAAGTGCGCGCGAGCAGGACACGGCGAGTAGGTGGAGACCCACCGCATGATGCAGTTTAAATATCGAGGGTGAGTGAACGTGGGAACGCACGATTCTCGCGAGTTCCCACACTATTCGGGTGTGCTGAATAAAATCTATACGCGGGTATGAGGTTACGAGCGCGCGCAGCGCAAAACACGACAGATCACAAAGGCAGATGGTTAGCGTAGGGGTTGCGCTCTCGCCCATATACGCATACTCGCTTTATATGCTTTAAGTAAACACAGTCTATCTGCGTGCCCACCGCGTTGCCGAGCGGAACGTAGGTGGAGATTTCTTTGCATATGGAATGGTGGAATTCTAATTGTGACCCTCGACAAGGGTTTACCTACGCACGGTTAACAGTAACATTTTATCAGGGATTCTTTTACCTGTCCGAAGAGCACTTGTTTACACCCTTCAACCCCAAAAATATGCATTACCACGTGATTTTTCATTAGATTTCTCACCGCACAAAGGCAAATCGGCAAAACTTACACAATTTCCCAACTTCGTTTTCTATGCATGAGCGATCTTTTGCATAACACCCGAATCGCAGAATATGCTTGCACCCTTTGTTACCATGCTCCTTTTCTGTTGCAATTTGTATGCATTACGCCCGTCTTGGAAATGACCAAGTGTTCACTTTTAAGATGAAGTTCTAGAAGTGTGAAATCGGTGCGGTTCGGGTATTCATAATTAAATTCCACGCCGACAATAGCATCGGCTAGGTGAAGCCGGATGCCGACGTAAATCCATCATCGCAAAGGGTTTCTCGAAATGTCTCTCAGCTACGTCGTGCGCACAATGTGAATAATATTGGAATGTATTCAAAACGCCACCGCACAGAAGACGCCGTCCACGATTTTTGGTGGACATTTAAACTCCAAGTTTAAAAATTTAAAAACCCTTTTATTCGAGATGTTTTTCCACCTTGTGCGTCAGTGACATGTTTTTTTCTTCTGCTTTGGAATGCAACCACGCACAGCTGACTAATATTACTAGCAATTGTTGCCTGAATGAAATATTCAACGAGTAAATTATTTTTTCTTGCAGCCAAGGAGTGGTACACAATTGTTGATATCACTGCGCACGTGCGCAACACGTTGTAATCGGCGTGCACTTAACGCACGTGCTCAGCGCACGTCTTGGATAAACGAGTTAAAGCGAGTACCGCAATGTGAACAATCAAATTATTCATCAATATTCCAATCGAAGCAATTTTGCGGTCAAGCCAGATTATGTAATTTACAGAAAGAAGACAAAAACGGATAACAAGTGCATTCCGCAGTCCGGAATTAAAGTTCAGTAGGTCTCTTCAGGCTGCAGCAAGTTTGCACAAGTCTCAACAAGTCTCGAATTCGCACAAAAAAATCATCGCACAAAACGCGGGGCATCTTTTCAGCGCAGTTTTGTGTGCGTCATCGCCAGTCAGTCAATAGGTAGGACGACGACGCAACGGGATGCAAGACTTGCGTGCGCAACAATGACGTTTTTGTGAACGTTTCCAAAACAGATAATAAGTGGAGTGAAGACGAAATCGGAGCGAGAGTTTTTCCCACACGTTCATCACCGTCGACAGCGACTTAATACCTACAACCAAATATCGATTAACCTTAGTTTAAAAAAAAACGAGAAGAAACTTAAGCGCACTACGCTCTGAAACGTTAGATGCGTAGACGACCCTTCGCGTGTTTATGCGTTCATCGGGCGTAAAAAATAAATTACAATCTGAGATAGGTATGTACCTGCCACGATCACTGCGTAGGGATAAATAGATTAATAAAAATACACGCACAAAAAGTGGATAACGTGATAGGGCATCGGAAAAACTCCGTACGTACGCGTAACTGGATTTAAAGGGCCGCAGCAATCAGTGTCTTTTTTTACGTGAAACATTTTATCGCTTCCTACGGGCGCGCACGCGAGCCGGTTTTTGGACGACGAGTCCTTCTCCTCACCACCACGGACAGGCTGCAATTAAAGGGCCCCGCCGAGCAGGATTGTTCGTTTTTTATTGATTCCTTATTTAAGATAATGCCTATACTCGTGCAGCGTTCGTCCGTCCGTCCGTTTCGAGCCCGCCGGACGATTTCAATAATGAATATAATTACGGCCGAAAGAGCGCGCGGAAATATTTTACGGACGCGTCGCCAAATTACGGGCGAGGAGCTTCTGTGCTGCTGTGATGCACAAATCGTGCTACCGATTTCCTGTGCGCGAAATCAAAATGCTAATTAGGCGACGCGCGTTCAGGTTCAGGTTGTCACAAAACGACGAAAGGAAACGATTACCTTATAAGGAGGTAGGGGGGCAAATCCTCGGGCAAAGGCATGAGTCAGGCGCAAAAAGCATCGGAATCCCTTGATGAGAAAATACGTTTAAAGAGCGCCGCACCTGCTCGGCCACCGCCACCGCCGTCGGTCTCCTCATCTTCACGATTTACGGCTTACGGTGTTTCGCGGATGCATGCGAAAGGGCATTGCCACGGTAGCCGTTAATTGTCACCGCAATATCATTATGAATGCGCGCATAATGTCAGCTTAATTAAGTAAGCATCAGCAAGTGCATCGCTTTCTACGTAATGTGATCGCCTACAATTCATAACAATCGAACTGCAGGTTGGATGGTGAACCCTTTGATTACCTTATTGATTATAATCGGAAGCTACCTTCACGTCAGTCGACGAGCGCGCACGTTCATCATCACCCTTTTAACCCGATTTCGTGTTTTGATAGAAACACACAACAATGCGATAGAAATCGGCGATAGGGGTAAATCTACGCAACCCTTTTTCGAGTGTAATTTGAGAATGCTGTACCTGTCTTCCACCACGCATCACAATACGCCTTTCATTCATTGTTGGCCAAACAAAACGATGCAATTAAATCAGTACTACCTAGTTTAATTAATTGTCAAGTAGGTATCAAGTTTCATCAACTTAGTTTTTAGATCGTTTTACGAAAACTTTGAGCAATTATTTAATTGCGTTTCGGGAAGTTATCGCTTTCGATAATAGTGACGGCAATCATGTCCCATGCATATACCTATGTGTGCTTCTTCACATCTCCACCCCTGCGGGCCGGGCTAGCCATCTCATTACTCATAATGAAAGGACTCACCGACTAACGACCAATATCTTCAGGCGCGGGCGCACACGTGCGCGCATGGGAAACAACTACCTGATGATTGTGGCGCGCTGCCTTTGAGCGCGTCCACTTGTCCGGCCGGCCTGCGAGATTTGAAAGGCATAACGAAGAAGTTGGTGGTGTTGGCGGCGGGGGAAGAAGGCGAAGAGAGGCGTAAGCAACCCATAATCAACGGTGCTCAACCACGTGATTGACCAATTCGAAATGCAGCGCTGCCTTGGCGCGCACACAATGCGTCCGTCCGTTGAGAAGAAGTGAAATGGGTTTCAGACAAATTTCGTCCTATATTGTGTGTTGCGGTGGAGAAGGACACACTGGTGTTTTGGGGGAAATTGAAATGCAAGATTGGAGAAGATACCCTCACGACGGGAGAGCGCGTGACAAGGATTGCGCTGCGTGGGCCGGTTGGATGATGGGCCAGAGATATGGACCCGCGTGTGGCTGTGTGTAAGTTAACATTCGCTTTTTTTCCTTTTTCGTTTCGGGGCGATAATGTGCAGGGTAGATAGGCATACGCTAGGTATGTATCTCATTTGAACACGTGTTCAAATTGGTCGCGAAGGGCGATTTCTTCTCCGCGCGCTTTGTGTGCGCGCCCGTTCTGAGGTTGACCCCATAGGCGATCATTATATACGGATGATGATGATATAAGAAAAGAAGAGGCGATTGTGTGTTGCTTATTTTCGATGCGCCACGCAACAAAGGCGCAAAATCGAGCCAAACGCGCACACGTGCAACGGGGCGTGGTTGGGAAATGTTTTTTTACGGATTTGACGATTTCCTATTTGAAGGGCCGCGATTATTAAATAGGGCTTTAGAAGTGGAAACAATGAGGTGCGTAAATGTGAGCGGCAGGTAGCAGGTAGACACAGGTATAGCATGTGATGCCTATCAATATTTTGGTTTCATTTATTAACTCCATCTCACACTAAATCTTCCGTTTTATGTCTGACATATTCTTATACGTATTAATGTTTATAAATTGTGATTAAATTAAGCAATTATAAGTGATTTGGAAAATTTACAGTACCATTAAAATAAAACGCACATGGTTGCTATGCTGTTACCCAGCCAGACATTCTTAAGAACTTTTATAGCATTAGAGGGCGTTTTTGGGGTTGTCGAGGGTGGAGATATCAGTACCCTGGCATGAATCCACATGGGCGCGGTAAACACTTAGCGAACATAATGAATGTTCAACGCGTCTATCAACATTCTGCTTAATGCATTAATGCATCATGGGGGGAGCTTCAATTCAAGTGGGAGACAAATTTAATTTTGTCTTAAACTAACCCCTTTTAAAAGCTTAATATAATATTTTACTTAAAACTAGATCCATATCATAGTATTTAGTTAATTTTTTTTGGCCTGAATTATCTTTCCAAAAACTCAAATTTCAACTTGAAAATAGAATACGACGACAATACCCTTGAGAGAAGATCGTCCTTAATCTCCGAGTTGCATAAATATTTTGTAAGCACAACAATAAAGACGTGGACTAAGTGGGTGCACTGACATTTTTTTCTTTGCATTTGCATTGCATTACACCATTAGATGAAATGCGTCGATGCGTGCGCAGGACGATGTCCATTTAGGCGTAAAGTCCCTTCCGGGGCATACAAAAATTGCAATATTATCTCGTATTACCTCATTGCGAGGTGAGCAATATTGGCCTCGCCACCGGCAGCTATATGTAATCGGAGAAAGGAAGGAACTGTTTATGGAAAGAAAACATCGGCGCGCCATTGAATTATAGCGCGTGTTTTGCGCATGGCGTCACATAATCGTCCTCCGGGCAAAGAAGTAAATCTGTACACATCCATACACTCCGTGTACGGAATGAAATGAGGCAAAATTGCATTGAGAATTGTACAAGCATACATGTTGGAAATTCGAGACGCGAATATATTTGTCGAGTGCAATAGAGGGCGAAATATTTGTTTACACAGTCGATGTGGCAAATCTTCGGATCATGCGTTATGCATTCGAGCGTCAAATCTGGGGTAAACGCGTGTATGACACACAGGCAATGGAATGTGATGGAAAGAAATATTTTTTGATTGTTATAGCCATGATCATGCTTGTTTGAATCCATTTAGAATGTTATTTCACATGCAGCAGATATTTGCCGAATGTTTCAGTAATTATATAGAAATTGTCAGCATATGGATTATAACATTCGCCGTTTCCACAACATTTACCACATTGAATAGATGCCCATCTATTTAATTTCAACATGCTCGCCAAAATATATACAATTTCTAAAGTCCATCAAGAGTTTTTGGCCATTCAAGTCCGTTTGCCTTTCGAGTAGTTTCACGTCGTTCAATTTGGCGACTGGTCGCTCCGCTATTCTTAATTTTCATTGTGCGCGCGTTTCTTTGCACCTCCTTCGATTCTTCAAAGCGTCTTCGAGGCTATCTCGCACTATCGATAACAACGGCCGCAGAGCGGAGGAAAATCGCAAATTTACAAGCAACGTATTTTTCGGTGAACGCTTTTGATTTCGGGTACCATTGTGCGGTGTCATTCAGTCATCTTCGGGGACGTCGCCCGAGTCAATGACTTGTATAGTGGGCAGCGAAAATCGTTGACAATTAAGGTGGTGGCTTTTAAGTCGTGTTAACTTCTAATGAATGAAAACGAATACAAAATACAACCCCCGAGCGCATTCGGTGTTCGCGCGGTAACGCCTATTCTCGGGCGCCGCGCCCGATCTATCCACGTGTCCTTTTATGCGCTACCCTTAGCATTTTCCATCAATTATAAAGTATAACTTCGCATATCCGCATACATTACAAGTGTGAAGGAATGGCCCGACGGCGAAGAAAAGAAATTCGTTGGCTTTGCTGGAGTGAGGTTTTTGTGTTATGTTTGGTTTTGTAAGCATTTTGTATTTTCTTCAAGATCGTTTTATTTGCGCTGCGTGACAATAACGCGGAGGATTGTCAACGTATTTGCCGTCGTTCTTCAATTCCTGAGTGCTAGCGGGAGCGGGCAATTTATAATCATTACGATTTCATGACACTTCCGTTCATATGCGTTAGCAAAATGATAGAAAAATATTCATAGCATTTATCGCTCCCCGTAAATAAGATACGTACACTCTTTTATAGCATCATTGAAAGCAATTTTCCATCATCAACCCACTGTCGAATTGGGGGAACATCCTTATAATTAGGCATCGTTTGTAATCACTTAGAAGCCAATAACGCAATCGTCGGCAGCGCACACTTGATGCGTCTTCCTGTCACGATTGCCTCAGCACCACCCCAAACGACGCCACCCCTTGCTCCACCCACACCACTCACCCCACAAGCATATCAAGCGGTGGCATCGCTTTATCATCCGCTCTGTATTTCTAATGTGCCACTAAACCGCCTCTTGCGTGTTTGGGCAATACCACATGCGCGCCGATGACTTTTGCCACAAGGGCGGGCGGCAGCTAAGATGGTCCGCAAACATAAATAAATACATCGGCTAGGAAATGGACAGAGTGAGTGTGTGTTTGCATTGCGACCCAAAATATGCAGTATTTCGATTTGTTTGCTTGGGAATTCGGCCAACATCTCAAGATGTGCGCTATTTTCACCTGACTTCTAACAATCGATCTATAAATATTAGTTCGGATTAGGTATGCAATGGTCATATTGCTTTCAGCACTCTGTATAAAAGGGCATGCGAGGAAGCGTTGTTGTTTTATTAAAATTCTTTTCGTGTTCCTCATGAGTGCGTCCGCCAAGCCCACGACCCTATGCGTTGCGTCGGCAGTCATTAATTAAGTCCTAAAGCTCTCCGCGTGCAGATAAACAACCCTTATCGCGAAGGCGTAGCGAGACGCATTTCGTGGCCCGCTTGTTTTTCTCCGAATGAGGAAAATATTATGTTACACTTAAGAACGGCAACAAACACGTGTTTGTTGGATGCAGGCAAAAAACACGTGCGTGCGTGCGAGCGCTTCGAATTTCATACACTTCATAATTTTCTTCGGCGGAGACGCAAGCGCAAGACATAAAGCATATCACGCAGGCCGTCGAGATGGCTCGTGATTGACGCCTTTTATGTTTATAATACACGCCTAAATGACGAAAACTACATGGCCGACTCGAAACCCGTATCGTAATGATGCGCGCAGGCCCTTTTTGCGCCGATGCGCGTTTTTTTCTTCCGCACGTGATGTGAGCGATTTGATGTGAACCACATGTTGGACACCTATTAACCGAGGCCACCAAATCTTCCAATTGATTTTTTCTTCTTCTTCTCCCTCTGCTCATTGCAATCGTTAGGGGCAACACGTGCATATTAAACAGAAGATGTGTGAGCGTTGAGATTTCTTCCTATTCGGACGAGGGCAGAGATCGCGCCATATGCGAGAGCGAGGATAATTAATCGCCCACTGAATAAACAACCCCGTGAACTAACTCGACACAAACGAGCGTTGCGATGAAAAGCGAAGAAGACGCGAGACTGCGGTATTCATTCGAAGAAAGTAACAGCTGAATGGAAATTTGATTGAAAAGCGAATGCATTTTGGCAGTGAAAGAGTAAATCGCTAGAAATAACATTTTACTTCGACGCTATAGTCAAAGGTCAATGGCTGTTGGATTTTTTGCGTTTAATGGCCGAGATTTTCAAGTTGTATAGCAGCGGCGTTATTGTTGTCCGTCTTCAATGCGCAGCGCAGGCGAAAGGTGCGCTTGATTTTGTTATTTTAGGGTTTTATACGTTGAATTGTGACAAAAAAAATCCACTTACATACATGTCATTACTTAACGTAGGGGCTTAAATATTTTATGATTTGTTATTTTACTTGCGAGTCAATGGAAGCGCGCATCCATGTTTTACGTTTTCAAAATGTTTTGTATTTATTATCCATTGAGGATGTTTTCTTAGCGATGGGCTGAAATAACACCCAAGTTACTTTTGTATTCATTTACCACTTCTAATTTCTACTTTGCGATAAAGATTAATTACCACTTTATAAATTACGTTATTCTAGGGGTTCACATTTGATAAAACGAAACAATTATACTTTTGGAGACGTCATGCGAATTTATGACATACGCTGCATTAGGCAAGCAAAATGCGAAATCTAAAAAAAAAAGACCAGCGCCTAACTATTGACCAGCCCCAATGTTTGGTTAGCTGTTCGCTAGGGTATTCTTTCTTGCCGCTAACCCACATACGCCCAGCGACAACGATGCGTTTTGTAACCATTAGACGAGCTCCCACAAAGGCCACAATATCCCCTGTGCCCTGTCACGGTCTTCGGCCATTCGAGATCTTCTCAAGATCTTTACCGATCAAGATCGTAGATTAGATTAAAACCGAGGGGGTGTAGGCATTTACCATTTTTTCTTTCCACGAACGCTCTTCGAATTGAATAGAAAATTGGTGGAAGGAGTGAATTGTACGTTATGTCGGTCGACATTTGAAATTCATAAAACCGAATAAAACGATGCAAAAAAGGCAGATGTTGTCGCTGAGCGATGCGATGCGATCGTAACACGGCGATAAGGGCGCGCTAACAATGCCGCGTTGATCCGATGCCGATGTAGATGTACAGCGGGGCCGATCGTAATCGCTCGTTGCCGTCGTCCTTGCGCTGGGATTTCGTCCATTGTCCGCCGATCTTATCTCACAATCAGCCGACATCTACTGATCGCGGCGATGGTAATGGTAACATCTTGATGCTGCGCTGGATCACGTGTCGGATCTTAATTTGGACCAAAACCAGCCTAAGGAAGAAAGCGGCGCAAATTAGTACAGTATTTACCGTGCGGCAATAAATACATAATACCGCATCGGTCGTCGTAAAGTAGCATTTAATTTGGCGAAATTAACAACCCCAATTTCGCGCTTCGTTTCTGCCATCGCGTGAAGCGCGCGCTGCGTTGGAGTGCGTGTGCGAAATCGAATTTGCCGTGGCGAAATATAATAAGCCGTGAGATGAGAAGAACCGTGACGAACACTGGCGGATATATGCGAGAATTCGTCAATCAGCGCTGCGGCCGGGGCGCAACAATACCGGGCGCTGAATGTGCGCGCACAATCGACTCGCAACGGTTATTCAAATGAATTTTTACACATTTTAGCGGCGGCCAGCCGACAGCTGCGCGCGCGCGGCCACTCTTTCAGCGATTGACAAACATTCACCCGAAATTTATTGTTAATTTCCAGCGACCACCGTTTCGGGGGATTCGCGATTCGATGCGCAAGATTGCAGTTGCATGCGCTGAAAAGCGTCTTGGCGCGGTGAATGCCCACGCATAATCGCTTCAATGCCACACACCGTGACGGACACACCGATTTTTCCATCCCCGGCCAAATAAATCGGTGCCTCCATGTAATGCGCTCCGCTTTTGTCAATCGAAAACGATTAGATGTCTTTGCCGCCTGATAGCGATACGACTGAGGTAGAGTATAAGCACGTAAATCAGGATGTAATTATTCAAAATCGACAACGAGTGTGCTCGTATTGCAAAGGCGGAACACATGCTCGGACATAAAGTAGCCGACTTAAGTCACTCGTGAGACCCGCTTTTGAAACGGTCCTTCTCGCACGCTATTATGCTGCTCGCTTTTGGGAAATGCATTGATAACGAACGCTTCTAGATCTCAGCCGAATCGAATCGCCACCTCCGGCTCAAGGCTCCAATCAAAGGACGCCTTTGTGCCCTTTAAATTTCTTTAAACGCAGTTTTGTGTCGGCATCGAAGCGTAACCGCCGCCGCGCCGCCGAAATCATTACCGGTGTCGTCGTCCTCAGCAAGAGTCAAAACCGCTTGGCCCTTATTGCGATTTCGGCTTCTCGCACCCTCCAGTACCTGGCGTATGAATATACATATTGTGTGCGTTAAGTGGCGTGCCGCGTTTCCGTGAACGCAACGTAAAATCGCGTTACATGCCGAATTACATGCGCGCTCCACTCTCAGCCGGCAGTCAAAACATAATTAGAAGATAATTTTGCAGATGGATGTCTTCGCTGCCGCCGCCGCCGCCGCACGCACGCACGTAATTGAGCAGCCACAGAGTTTTCTACGAACGGTATTGTTTTCGTAGCGTGCGCACGACAGTTGCGAAACGTCTGTCGGAAGAACGTTTCCCACAAACACCTCCACTTTGCATATGTTGTCGAAAAACTATTCTACTCATCCTTTCCACCCTATCTTTTTGTCCTTCTTGCGTGCGCCCCCCGCGGGCGATTTGTTTGCATACGTTTTTACATATTTCGACCGCCCGCGCTCGCCAGAAGTGGAGCTGGACACACACGGCGCCGAGTTATACGGAAATATTTACGCAGCTTGCAAACAGCGCGCAGCATTTTGTCGTACACGAAAATACTTTGTTCCAATATGTTTTCGGGCGGCTTGCGGGTGGTTTGCGGATCCAATATTTACACCCCTGCTGGTCAATATTATACGGCTGCGCGAGAATAAGTGAAGCAAATGATTTCGTGCGATGCGCTGTAGGTGGCACACCAAAAAATCAGCGTGGAACAAGTCAATCGCAATTGTTGGTCCGTCTCCGGCTGGTGTGGTCTTCGGCAATTACCGTACGAACACAATCAAAATCAAGAAGAAAAGCGATGGCAAAACGCCCAATGTTGCAGCATGCCTCTGGCAGTGAATTGAACAATCAGGCGCGCACAGTAAGCGCCAACAGTGATAATGGCACGGCGGAGAATCAATGCGCCGTGTTACACAACATGATGGCTTTATATGATGCCACCCCCGCAAACACTGGAGCTTATTATGCTCGCCATTGTCGATGACCAGCGGGTCTGGCTGGCTTCCTGGTGCGACGGGCCCTAATCTTGCCCTCATGTCCGTGCAGAGATCGCTCAATGTCCGGCGTGTACAAATTCGTGTTCTTTTTTCTTCTCGCCTCCGTCGCAAGGACATGTCTTTGCTATTCTTATTCGGATTGCTCACGTGTTCCGCACTTTTTTTTTGTGTGAAAAATTCAATATCACCGTTCAACTTTCGAGAGATTGCCACGGCTGATATCCATTCTATGCACGCAGCGGTATAATACCACACAGAAATTATTGTAAGACGCGCTAGGGAATAATGTATGGAAAAAGGTACGGTTAATACCTTAAGAGGCGGGGTTCCCCCAACACGTGAGATACACAATAGCCGGCGAGTACAGTAAGCTTTTTATTCTGTTTGGCTGGAGCGCGGGGGTGAAATGCGGATCGCATCGAGGAAAATGGTAAAAGTAAATTATATCGCTTTTCACAAAAGGATTTGAAAGTAAAATAAATAGATCACATGCCTGCTTTCCTGAAAGTTAATCAATCAGTAAAATAATTTGAGAGGACTTAAGTAATGTGGGTCATGTGTCTTAATTTCTAATTGAATAATGAGTGAATTCATAATAATTTCTTACAAATATTGACAAATGTTACGGAAATAATCGCAGTCGAAGCGTAAAGAAGAGCAGGTAAGCAATCGCAATCTTTAATCTTTAAACATTGATCCAATACCACTGAAGACATCTCCCCCCGATCATTCAATAACCCGAGTGTGTTTGCATCATACACTTATCCACCAAACAAGAGATCTCAATAAAGGTGGAGGCCTCGTAACCTTATAACTTATAACTCTCTTGCGCTGCGTAGAGCCTTCGATTACACACATTATAGAGTCGCAAGTTTTTCAATAAGTTTCGCCAAACAGTGGCGCGCCTCAGTAAACTTATCGCGGCCGAAATCCTCGCCTCCTCGCCGTCGTCGTCTTCAAGTGTGCGCGCACAAATCTAAACGAAGCATTATGTTGCGTACACACACGTGACAATAAGCAGCCTCGGCATCAGCACAATACTCGCCTCCGTTTCGAACAAAAAGCTAGGCCCCGAAACGAGAGAGGATCATCTAAACGTGATCATCGCACCGTAAAGTGATTTTCTTATTATTTACACAAATAACACACGCGCGGCGGGAAGGAAGATAACGCAACGATAACAATACTCTGGCTGTGGGCGCAAGGATATTGACGCGGGTGAAAAGTAGAAAGGAATTAAGATCGTCGAAGAACACACATCGGCCTCGGTTTACCGAAGGCAGCGCAGCGCTACTGCCAATAAGTAACCGAACAATAAAGCTTTTAGACTTAAGTTAGGGACTGTGCTTGCAAGATCGTGCGCGATCCGCAACAATACACGTGGGCGAAATTAATTTGCTTGGATGAGTTGCACACAATAGGGCGTTGCGCGTACAATAACACGAGCGCGCGCGCGGCGCCATACAATTGCCAATTTGGTGATGTCGATGCTCGATATTGTTCGGGTGCGTATTTGACAAAACTTGTAAGAACGTAAGAGACGAGAAAATGCGTGTCGGATTGAGGCGCCATTGTGTGTGCAATGAAACAAGGAAAAGCGCATTGAAGAGCTCCGCAGCTCAGCACACGCCGATGAGTTAGTTGCTCGCACGCTCGAATGAATTGGCGCGTTGAAGTTAAAAAGTGGAAAAGTAGTTTCTTCGGTGTTTGGCCACAGCACCGCGTCGGCGCGCCGCGACGAGACTTAAAAGGCGTGTAATTAGGTTTTCTGCTTTGTTTAATCTCCAGCACGGCATGAATTAAGCTCGGTTTTGTGAGCTATTGTCGCGTTTGCGATGCGCTGCATTTATGTCTTCATCCACGCATGATCTTATTTGAATTGCGGCGATTTTTAATATTGTATTTACTTATTCACGCATTATACCGTTGGTACTTGTTAAATTATTAATAGAGCAATAATTGATGAGGAAATTAAATGAACTTCGCATGTTTGACATATTCTCAAGATTCTCTAAGAGTAATTACGTGATGAAAAAAAAAACAATCTGAATAAGTCGATAACTAATCGTTATTATGAATAATTTGACGGTGATTTGAATGATATCATGCATTAATATTTTCAATTGACTTGATAAATAGCAAAATTTCAAAGAAACTGAAAAGAATGGAAGGAAAGGATGTGAAGGAACTGATATGGCAACAAAAATAGTTCAATATTAATTCAAATATTTAATTATGAGTAAAACATTACATGGTATTTATCGCAATAAGAGACTGTCACATTAAATGTTTTACGTAGAAAATACAATTGTATCGTTAAACAAAATGATTACAAACTAAAGAATGAGAACAATAGTAATCGATTACAAATTGGCACTAAAAGCAGTGGCACAAATAATTGATGAAACACTTATGCATCTAACTTAAATCTAATTACAACGTATAGAAAAAGCTTAATCGGTTACAAAGTCACTTAAAATGTATGTACGTCCTTAACGTTGAAAAAACATTAATTCTAAGTTCAGAAATCATTAACGAAGCTGATCATATCACAGACATCCATCTCATCCGCTTAAAACGTAATTAAAGCTTGTCGTAATATGTTCCAATCCTAATTATAATTAAGTAGATGTGCGCATTTGTGGTTCAAATGCGCATACCAAACCCCGAGCCCCACTGTTTTTGAGCATTTATGGCCTACGGCCATCTCACATTTTACCCAGTGTTTAATGTG
>JARJDR010006135.1:0-13270 GCA_030264135.1 Myllaena sp. GC000078 | reverse complement strand
TATGTAATCATAACGTGATTACTTACATACCGGTGGCAAAATGACTTTTTTCGCATGATATGCTTATGTAAATATTGACGAATTTCGCCGCCGGCTGACTCATTTTTCTACGCGATTTCTTATAAACGCGTTACATTTGTGTACTTCCCGATTTTGCGCCGCTTTCGACACGCAGTCGGGTGCTAATTGATTAGAATTATCCGTTAAAATACTAGGAAGTAGCAAATACATATCCTATTCCCGTGTTACTGGTTAGTTAAATTGGTTGGATATTAAACGATTTTACGACTATTCAAAAATGCCGCCGCCGCCGCCGGTTTGTTGTTTTGTTTGCGCTGTGCGAAAGTGTTTCGTTTATTCAACCCGCGCGTCGAAAAAAAAACACTTTGACCTCCTCACCGTTCAACGGCAAATGATTGCCAATAAAACCTATGCGCTTGCGGTGTAAGTTACGTTTATAACATGTTTTTTGAATAATTGGCACACGTGCAATAAACAGAAAGCGTTGATGGCGTCATCCCGCGCTGGGTAATTAGCACCCGTTTTCCCCGGACTTTGTCCACAATCCCGCTTCATTTATTACTCTATTAAATGAATAATTGCATCCAATGACCTATCAACTGACTCGTGCAGAAAAACACATCAATGATAAATTATTGTTTATAATATAGTTAATTGTATTGAATTGTGTTTGGAAGCACACTCTTTTGCACTCTTGTCACGTAACGGACATACTGCATTGTAGCTGTTAGTAACAATCAATAGACTTGCACAATTGTTCCATGAACAAATAAAAAACCTCGAGGAAATTAATAAACCAATGTCATTCGGATGCGTATCATCTGTTCTATATAGGCTCGCGCGCGCCGGTGTGAGCAATTATGCAATCGATACATTGCTAGAAATTGATTACGATTCGGTTTTCAGCGTGCGTTCGTTCGTTCGTTCGTTCGTGCGTGCACGTATCGATCATAAAACAACAACAACAACAAATGCTTGAAGACCACCGATTTTCATTGAATGGAATATAAAATATAACATTGCACACCTGTTTACAAGCGGCGTCAATAGTTGCAGTCAAGTGCATTCGTTGTATGTATTACATACCGCCCAATGATGATTATTATTGGCAGTTGCGGAAACGGAAAAATCCGCATCATGCAAATGAGGTGCATTACGAATGGACGGTGGTGGGCTTCGCTGGCCTTTGACGCGCGCGTACGTGAAAAACGCGTAAGTAAAAATTAAATTGTTTCACGTGCGCGGGACGACTTTCTGCATGACTATTCAATGACACCTACAAAGTTCGCGGGGTTCACGGTTGTTAATTACAACACACCGGCTAAATTAAACAAATATGGCCATCATTCGTCGGCACGCAGTTGCAATTTTTTCCGGTGGTGCGAATTTTGTCGCAATGTAACCATGAATCTATGTAATTACGCACAAAATAGTGATAATCGAAATTTATTTACCGGCATTGAAGTAACTGACTTACTACCCCAGGGTCTTAGCGACGAAGAAGTTACTCACCTGCAACAAAGAAATTATGAATATAGTGAATTGCAAAACAATGAAATAATCAAACCCTCCCCCGTAGTCATATTTATCACTTCGATACCTTCAAGAATGCGAATGAACGCTAGAGCGCACACAAAAAATACATGAATCCAAGGAAGAATGAACATCAATAAAACCCACTCTACGAGCATGGCTTGGAGTTATAGGAGCGCCTATATTCGCTGGTCTTCCAAATCTGATCGGGG
Organism: Myllaena sp. GC000078; assembly: GCA_030264135.1. Classification (NCBI taxonomy): domain Eukaryota; kingdom Metazoa; phylum Arthropoda; class Insecta; order Coleoptera; family Staphylinidae; genus Myllaena; species Myllaena sp. GC000078. The sequence goes on along the minus strand of JARJDR010006135.1, from coordinate 11,504 downwards.
AAAATGTCCTCTTCCTTGGACGGCATGTAGGCGAAGAAAACGTCACGGAATGACTGCGTCGGAAAACCGTATTGACGCATCAGCGTAAACAATCCGCGCGAGTAGTCGATGCTGATGTGCTTGTCGCGGCGATAGAACGCATCTCTAATCTCCTTATTCTGCACAAACATTGCAGGCGTTCAGTATGCACAAGACAAGTAATGGAACCGAATGGGAGAAATTTTACTTTGGCTTTGATCATATTGCGATGGTCGAAATTGCACAGATCCGGTCGATCCTTGAGGTACGTCCGTCGAAGGCACGCCATCTGCGGGCGCACATTGTCGATGCGAGCGAATAACAGCTTATCAACCTGATCGAGTAAATGGAAACGCTGTTTAGCCGTGTAGTATTTGCGCAGGCGAAAACGCCACCAAGCGTCGAAAATGGGCAATTTATGCACGTCCGGCAAACGCGCCAGAGGGAAACCGTCTTCAGCAAGCTTCCGCAATGCTTTCTACAGATACATATGACAAACATGAAATGGTGAATAACAGAGAAACCTAAGAGAGACACCACCTTGAGGAGCCTTGTCTGCGCACGATCCGTCTGGGGCAACTTCTTTAAGATGACGTACCGCTCCAGATCGGGCGGATCATCAGTCTTGTACAGCGGATGCTCCTTGTACATTTCCCGTATCCTATCCAGGAAGGTCTCCTCTTCAACTCCTTCACCTTCTTGCTCTTCGCCTCCAACCGGTTCGCTTTTCTTCTCGGATGATTTACCACTCTTTTCGCCTTTACTACTCTTTTCGCCTTTGCTACTCTTGTCGCCTTTACTACTCTTTTCGCTTTTACTGCCCTTTTCAGTCTTCTCCTTCTTACTGTTACCGCTGGCTGCGGTGCTCGAATAGTCCGCGCCACCTCCACCCGAACTGCAGGGATCATCCGCCTTGCTGGTACCATCACGCGAACACGCGCAGAACGTCGTGTCCAAGCCCTCCTGCTTACTGGATCCCTCCCGACTGCATGCGCACTCCGAAACACCTTCATACAGCGACAGATCAACTTCACTACCTTCTTCTGTCACACACTCGCAATTCTCCATGCCGCATGGACATGACCTCACCGAGCACACACAATCGATGATCGTTTCCTCCGACGGCTCGGTACACGTACAATAACAACAGCACATCTGTGTGCTGCGATCTACGTGACACGTGCAGGACTTGGACACCGCCTGCACCCGACTGCCATCATCCTCCGTCCACGAGGCGGTCGCCTCGAAATCCTGGTACGCCGGATTCAACTCCTTCATGTACTCCTCGGTGTCGAATGCGATCTTCTTCAGGTACTCGTCGTACAGTCGCATGCAGATCGCGTGCTCGCGCGTAAACCGCTCGTACAGCGCCATGCAATCGCATTCGGTGTTCTCGGTGGTGCCCGCAACGATGTACACGTTGCCCTCGGGACGCTCTTGCACGCCGACGATCTGGTACTTGATGCAGCCGCCAGGCATCTTGGGCATTTGTTGCAGGGTACGCTTGTCGGCCTCCTCCATCTCCTTAATCTTCGAGCATTGACAGCAGAGTTTCGGCTGCACGCTGGAGATGATGTACACCAGCTTCCCATCCGGGCCCACCGCCGTGCCGTTGATGATGAACTTCTCGTCGAGACTCTTGAGCGCGTCCTGCACGCGGCGCACGCCGTGCTGACGCTCGTACGCCTCCCAGCGTTTCTGGTACTTCTCCATGCATGTGCAGATCGCTTTCGCCTTGCAATCCTTGATCAGTGCCATTGGCTTACCGTCAGCAGTCTCCTTCATATCATCGATTATATACGTGCTCATCGTGTTACGCTTGCGGCGGTCTTCAACGCAGCGCTCGCACGGACAGAGACTGTCATTGATGCGCTTGAGGATGGCTTCTTTGCACGCGCACGTTTGCGAAGCAGACTGCTTCACGGAGAGGGTGCGCCCGACCTCATAATCGCGCACCGTACATGGCGGCGGTGGGATGGGCTCTTCTTCAATGACCCCCTCCTCCTCTTCCAGGTAGGAGAAGGTGTCCACGGAGCAAATACAACCGAGTTCTTCAACATCATCATCGTCGTCGTCATTAGCAGCAGCGTTGGTTTTAGCATTGGAAGATTTTGTTGATGCTTTCGCACTTGCTTCGAAATTGGGCTGCGAAGCACTTTTCGGGCAAATGCAAGTGATCTTGGGTGGCGTTTTCATTTTCTTCATTTCCACTACTTCGGTGGCAGTGGTGTCAAGTGGCGTTGTTGAATTGAAGTGCTGTGATAACACAGATCTGGAGGACTCTTCAGGGTCCTCCATAGACGTATCGATAAAGCCGTGCGGACGAAATTTGCTTATGGGACACACATACACGGAGGGTTTGAACAGTGCGGTGACGTAGTTTGTATGCGACATGGAATTGTAATATTTCTGCGCGCGAGTCCATTCCGTAACCAGATCCACTTCAATACGGGTGAATTCTGAGGAAAGGAAAGGACAAAATTAGGAAAAGGATTGTTGGGTGAGGATCATGGAGATACCATCAACATGTTTAGCGGAACAATCCGGAGATGGACAAGAGGCACAAGTGCACAACCCTCCCGTATACAACCTCTGGAATTGAAAGTCGCGAGACGTGTCCCCCTCGGGGGCTGCACGAAGACTAATCCGATTACATTTCTAAAAATTACATCGTATAAAACCTTCCCTAGCATGTGATTTTGGCATAATCACCATTTCATCAATATAGTCAAAGTACTCATTGGTAGCGTAAAAGCGATTAGGTTCCCGGTACGAACGCATTGGCCGAGCGCTTCGCATAAGGAGATCTTGCGTGTAGGGACTGTTGTAATCGGGTTGCGGTGTCCCCTTCTTACCCTTGTTGGGAACCTTCCGCGGTGCAGGCGGCGGCGACGGTATACGCACATGCAACTCCCTCAGCGTGGTGCGTATCGTCAAGTGCATCACCGCCGATAACAACAACCGATCGTTCACACTATACGCGGTACGATTGGGGTTCATCAGCTGGTAAAGAATCAACAGAAACTCCACCGGACAGCTGGCGCACAGCTCGAGCGCTTGCCGGACGTGGTGATGATTGGGTCGAAGGACAATACCCAGTTTACCAATCAGGATCGACACATTATCAAGCGTCTGCCGGCGCAGATCGATCTTGATCGCAGCGGCCAGCCCATCGGCGGCGGCGCGCTGCGCATTGGACAACTCCTGAAACCAGTCGGGGCCCAACATTTTCGTAAACTGCTGCTTCAAGTTCTTCCCCACGCCGCGCTCCCCCTCAAGCCGCCGCCGCTGTGACTCGGCGAGCGTTTTGCGCGCCACCGCCTGATAGTAGTCGATCACATCGACAAACTCCTCCATGAGGAACTTCTCCAGCTCGCCGCGGCCGCGCTCCTTGTGCTTCACCGCGTCCGCATTGAACCCGGGCGGGTAGTATTTGTACGCGCAACCCGTGTCGGCAATGCGTATATTAACCGGAGCGCGATCAAGCAAGGCATAGTTCTGCGTAAGCTGATAATCCTTGACACGGTTGACGAGGTCCTTTTTCGTGGGCCGATAAGCTTCGAAAGCGTCCACATGCGGTCCGGGTTGCTGGCGCGGAATGTCACACACCGGGCGCGCGTGGAACTGATCCAAGAAGGGGCGCGGTGGTGGTGGATCATCCATCAGCAACAAGCTGTGCACTCGCGGCATTGTGCCGGTTTTCTTTTTGTGCGAGATACGATAAATTTGGAATGGTGGTAATACAAAAACTATATTCGGGACATTGATAACGGGAATTTGGTCAGGACGCTACGAGAGACGTCGATTACATTGGCGCAAATTTGTCAGAGTTGACAATGCAAGACAGTTGATAGTTTATGTAGTCCCTAGTTACTTGAGGTGTCAATCTATAAATAACTGCTGAGAAATTCGCAGCAATTCGCAGCGTTAATGAGCGCCAAACCGGTAAGAAAACAATTAAAACGGACTAATAAGCGTTTGCGTTCTTCAATCGAGGCGTAATTACATGCTTGGTATATTTCCTTCTATCGGTGTTGACAGTAGTGGACTAAGTAAGGAATGATGTAATATCTAGCGAAAAATAAGCCAATGGGATTACGTGATCAAAAATTAAGCGCCGACTTCCTGCACTTCTGACCTCCAGCCACTATGCAAATTAGCTTCCTAAAAACCATTCCGACATTTCCTCTCGATTACATCACAACCGCGCGCACGCTGCACACGTCCCAAAGACGGGCGAAAAGCGACCGATTTGGATGGGCAAGTCGCATACTTATGCGTTTTGTCCAAAGGCGGACATGGAAAACAAGATCCAGTCCTGCGAGTCAGCTAGCGCAAAAGTAGCAAATTCAAGCCTTAAAACGACGTAAGAGGATGAGAAGAAAAAAGCGCCATCGTCAACGAGGTGTGCTGCTGGTGCAGCAGCAGCAGCAGCAGCCTACGCCGCCATCATCATTATCAAGAACGTAAACGACGGATGGATGGACGGATGGATTCCGTCGAATCTATTTATAGGTATAACGCGCGTGTGCACTTTATCGCAGATGATATTGGCGGCTGCTAGACGCCACCGCGACGAGTGCATTCGCAGACGCGCAGCACCACGTAGCGAGTGTGGCCGGAAAATGCGCGATTTCCTTCACCACATGCGACTCGCGTTGGTTACAGAAACGCTCGGTGTCCAACATTCAGGTGTGTAACTAAGTTAAATGCCATGTTGTTTAGATGCACATTGCAAGTTGGAATCCTATTTATGACCGTTTACAGTATTTATTGCGATGGCGCGACGTCCGTCGCCGATGATGCTAAAATCGATCAATGACTAAATTCATAATCTGGATATGATTTCTCTTATTTTCACCACATTCTTTTTTCCCAAAATTGAACGCATTTAGGTGCCTCCCCAAGTAATTATCTTCTTGCTTCGTGCATAACGGTAATATCTTTTCGGGGCCTTTACATTTCCCAGTAACAATAAAAAAGAATTCAGTGGAACATTCATATCAGCGATAAAATGCAGCAGCATCATTTATTTATGCGCTGCCGCCGTTGTGTTTCTGTTGCACATTCTATTTATAGACAGCAAATAAACGGTGCATAAACGGCGGCGGACGGTGAGTTTATTCATCCTTTAAAACGATGCCAATGTATAAGTTGGAAGCGTTTACGCGAGAGTTATTTATAACATACTTAATCGTAATTAACGCGCGTATGAATGGCATTTGTTAAAAATGCATTAATTATGGTATTAGCGGACGTTTCGCTGTCCGTGCGCCGAAGACGCAATCTTTCTCCTCCGAGCCGCGTGCCACCATTAATCATAAATCCTATTAATATTTATACAGTCCGCGATTTGTCCTTTTTATTGTTAGAAATCTAGCATGGTAATTTGATTACATTAGACGCGCTGGCGTTATTTACGTTTGCTGTGATAACCAATGAATCAATTGATTGCTTTCGATGAATGGAAATGAGTAAACGTGAAAGATCAGTCAATATTTACAGCATTAATTTGATGTTATTTGTGACAAACAGCAATGATTTTTAATTGCTTTAATTTGTTGTGTGGGTAATTCTGGGTCAGTGGAATTCCCGATTTTAGAAAAGCTAGCAATTTGTCTCTAATTCTAGTTTTCTACACTTAAATACACGCTGAATATCAATATGAAAATTGCTTTTCGTACAATAACCCCAACAAAACTCGATAAACAGGATCCGTTTACAACTAATAATGAATACTAGGCGATGCGTCAATTTCATAGCGTTTGCAAATTTGACCTATAACTTTCAACGGGAAAGATCTCGCCGGCATTTTCTTGGTTTGCAACTTTGTAGGTATATTCCCTAACGCAATACGTCCGAAAGCAAACGCAAATAACAATCATCAAGCCATCATCATCATCGTCGTCGGTCGTCGTCTTGCACTCTCTGCAATTATGTGTCTGCAGCATGTCAGGCAGGCATCACGTGCACTCCTCCGCAACGAACGCCATCCGTCACGACGTTCTTCGCCCCGACCATCATATCAATGGCATGCGCTGCTGTTGCTTCAAGTCGTTATTAGAGTTATTAGGTGAATACGAAACTGCACACGCATGTACCGCGTACATACCTATGATGTAGGTATGTATGAGCGTGTGCGCGCGCGTCCGTTCGTTCGTTCGGCGAGGCAATAATTGCCGATTTCTTTTTACCGCGCGACGCCCGGTCGCCACCGTCGTCGTCGTCGTCGTCGCCGCCGCCAAATCGAATCTCCGAGGCGCGAACCGCTCTGATTCGGTTCGGAGTGTTGGCGCCGCGCATTCAATTAAATTCTTCCGATCGGATCGCGGACGCACATGCGTTGGTCGTCGCGACGACGCCAATGTAAATTTTTTCATTTTGTGAAAGTATCATAACAGTGCGCTTCTATACTGGTCGTCTCGCAAATGCATTGCTAAATATGCCACCAAAATCAATGCAAGTGCTTGCATACAAATCCAAATTTAAATTCCAAATAATATAAATAAAATGCAAGTCAATAAGAATTGTTATTGTTTGCAGATTAAACCTACTTTCTATCAATTAGCCAACCGCCCGAGCAAACAATATTGGAATTTCACAAAAATATGGAAAACTCTCTCGGCGAAATGACCGACAGCAGAAGACGAGAGAAACACACAGCATAAGGTGGAGCCGAGCGCAAATTACGGAGCAAAAAGAATCGCTCGAAACCTTTCTTCGAGGCTTGCACGTCTTGCGAGTATATTTTTTAATTATCAATCGCGTTCGAAAAGGCGGCGCCGGCCGATCTTTTTTGCCGACGCAAATATTTGCGATATTTAATTACACTAAATCTATGCCTTTATATATGGCGTGTGTTATTAATTTTCTGCAGCGGCAATGTTTGTTGCTATTATTATTATTGACGTTGTTCTTATTAGCGGTCGCGTTAATAATGCGCGACGACGATGATGATGATTGGTTCACGGGGTAATGCATAACGTAACGGCCACAGAAATATTGATACAGATTTATTAATAACCACACGCGCTGCGGTATCAAACCGGTGAAAGTGGGCCATTTTTTTTTCTCGGGCGGTCAAGCGGCGATCTCGGATGGTTCTGCAACGCGGTCATCACACGCATTTGTAAGCGCTCCCAAAACAAGAAAAGCTTCGGCGCTTGAGTGAGAATAATGGACGCGCTCAACGTACTTGGAAAGGTCGCGCGCGCCAAAGTGTGAACGACCTAGCGCGTCCTTGAGGCGGAGAGGAGCTCGTGCCTGAACGAAGAAGAAAGAAATTGTACTCGTCAATGGCGAGAAAGGAGCAGCGCCCGTTGGCGGAGTTGTGTTGCCTTTTTTTAGTTTTTCGATTTCCACTCGGCCTCTTGTCTTGCAGCATGCAAACAGCTGTAGGGCAAGTCCGGCAGGTCGGCGCAGAGAGGGCGAATGCACTGCAGTTATGCAGGCGCGCACGTAATCGCAATTCGCATCCTCTGAGATTATACGCGCGCGTTATCCTTCACCTTGCAACTACTACTGAGCATCATCGACGCACCAACGACAATCATCCAACGAGTTTGTTATGGTGCGCCCTTGTGCACGCGTTGTGCACAATCACCGAAGGGAAATTGATCTAATTAGCAGATTATATGTTTTGGTTGTAAACGTTTATGGCTCTGGTTGGAGTAAGTATAAAATTTACGTATGCGCACAATCGATGGTTAGGTGGCTAAATTTAAGTTTCTTGTTTTTTACTTTTTTGGAATATGATGCAATGCTTGTTATTATTTCGATGAAATACGTTGCCATATAATTTTCATCTTACGCGAATTATAAGAAATCTTATAATGTATAAAAAACCCACCAAAATTCCCGCTTGGTGAATTTATTAACCGTCTAAATAAGTTGCACCATCGTAAGTATACGAATGAAGAATAAATTAATTCAAAAAAAGATGAAAATTTCTCATGTTATACTCGAAGATTTATTTGCCCGTGAAATTCACCAATAGCAAATATGAAAATCGAAAGTACGAGCAACGCAATCATATCCAAACATCCGCGTGGCGTTTTCTAATGAACTCTGTTCGTTAATTAAAATTATACTTCTATATTTCGTCTTCTCGTTACCGTGACATTGATTTCTACACACATTTGCAACATGACGAATGTACCGAGCAAATTGGGCGCTCACGACGATGAACAAAAATAAAGTGTAACAAATTTAGCGCATTAACCTTCACATAATTAAGCCAGCCAGCATCAAACAAATTAAAATTGAAAAAAATAACAATTACTCCACTGCGATTCTAATCAAATCAGAAGATTTCATATTCAACACCGGATTGATCTTATTTTAATACTTCTGATGGTATTGTTATACGGTTGCGATATAAATTGTTATATAAAATGTCGATGCGAATGAACCCTAAAATCTAGACAGGTATTCGATGCGAATAATGCAAAGTCTAACCGAATATGCAGCCAGCCTTAAATCGCCGCACGTGGCCGAAATGTTAATTGCTTAATTTGCGAGCTTTCGCTTCCGCGCTTCCTGGATTTCATACCGTCGCAGACAATACAAACCAGTCAACAAATTAACCGTTTCGTATGTGCGAAGGTTTGTCATAAAATAAATGCATTGCGAATTGTTAACGATTATAAAGCATTGGGATCTCTATTATTGTTTTTGTTTCCGGTATTTGCAAGAAGTCTTAGTAATATTAGCAAAAGGTAATTATTTATGCAAATATTTCTTTTAAATTGTTGCGTAAGTACCTAATATAAAAGCAACAATTTAAATTAAATACAGTAGACAGTTTCGTGCGCTTTAAGCTAATTCATTTAATTAATTCAATTTTATCAATTAACGATATCAATAAGAAACCATCGGATTAACTCAATCCGCAATGCTCTGCTTTGATTTAAAAAATCAAAATGTAGTGTTTGACTATAGGCAACCGTTCGAGCAAGTTGCCTACTGTTAAAGTCCACAAACGCAATAAATTCAAACTCAAGAAACACGTAAAATTTTACTGCTCCTCCAATAGTGTGCGTTTCTTTGTTATCTAAATAATACATAATCGATTAAAATGAAGCTCAACTACACTATATATTGCCTAATGTAATAATAAAGTGACTAAATGGAATAATCCGGAAATACCCACACTCTGGCGCACGTTTTAATTCAATCAAACGTAATCATCATACTCGTACAAGGCATGTTAATATGCAAATATGCCCCGGTCTGACGATGACATTTCTATTTTCGCGATAATACTCGGTAAGTTCAACTTTTAACGTCACGTAAATAATTTTAGATGGAAAAAATAGATTAATATTTCCACATTCGAGTACTAAAATGATCGACCAAGGGATGGGCAATTGTGTTAGTATGCCTAATGCCTAGCATTTAATCGCCGGCTCGAGAGAGAATCTCGGCTTGTGAGTAACGGCGGTACTTTGATCCTTGAGTTATTTGGCACCGCATCAACTATTACCGAGGAGAGCACGTGCTTCGTTTATGTTTATGCTTCCCATTGGGAAATGATTCCCTTCTGCTCGGTACATGTCATCATCGCAAAGAAACCTGCGTTGGTCGCAGACTAAAATTATTTGTCGCAAATATAATTATGACGCACGCAACAGATCGCATGTAATAAGCGTCACTTGACGGTGCATTTTTCCCCATGAAACAAAAGTATTGCCGCGAAGTTCAAGGTGAATCGTTTCGCATTAGTTCATGATTCGTTATTTTATTACCGGATCACGTAACCGAAAAAAATCGGCATCTACTAACCGAAAATTCCAAATCCCAAAAGTTTCTAGTCGATTACAAATTAAATATGCAAAGACAATAAACAAGTGGCACACCGAAACAACAACCACTAATCAAATTCGCACATCGCACATCGGTAATGATTACGGATGGGTAATTAAAAGCGGAGCGGAGAGCGCATCGAATTATGTACTCGGAAGCGAGATGTGTACCTTATGTGCAGCTCTAATAACAACACCGCGGCGCAAACGAGCTCGTGAAATCGAAAATTAAACCAGCACGGAATCGTAAAATCACAGAGACCGCGGTGGTATTTGTATTCTCTATCGGATTATTATGGTTGTGAGTATGTGCAGAGAGCATATAAAACAATAAGTCATAAACTTTTTTGCAATAAATCAACCTATTCAGTTGAAAACCTCCGCGCGCGGCGGCGGCGGCAAACTGTAAAAAGTTTAGCAATAAATTTAAAAGCGGTAAGCGCATCGTTCCAATGCGTTCACGTCCGTGAATTTTACATTTCATATTCGGTTGTATTATAAACAAGGCACAATTAACGAATGTCCGAGCTGTATCCGGCTGGCAAACCGATAATTATAATTAATAATTTAATGCAAACATTCTTCTTTAAAAAAACAATACAACATGAAAGGCTAAATTGAATGCATCCGCTTGAAATAAAAAATAGTTACGTGTAATTACACTTAATTTGTATCGACACGTGTTTTCTGTCATGAAATTTAATGCAATTGTGTCAATAACTGATTTATACGTTATTTCGAAATAATATCCAGATATAAATGGCAATCAAATAAATGTTCAACTGTAATTATAAAATTATAAAATAGTGAGAATCAAAACCCACGCGAGGCGATTGTGTTCTTAATAATAACTTCGTGAATTGTTAATCATAAAGAAAGGTCACTTTGCTATTTATTAATATTGCTAATTTTTATCCAATCCAATACATTCGATTCGATACCGAGTAATAATGGAGTGATTAGAAATGCACGTTAATTAAACCTACCGTAATTAAATTCGATTTCGAAATTAATTACGTGTGAAGTCAACGTGTTTTCGCTCAATCTAATTAACCTTAACCGATTTGAATGCCGCCAGCCAAATAAATAAATAAATATCAAGAGACTTAAACTAACAAACAGGAGTTTTTACAAATAGCCACTTTCAATTGTGCAAAATTGCTTGTGTTATATTCCAGCAAAGTTATCATCATCGACGTTATCAACGTCCGGTATATGAATCATTGCAATAATGAAAAAAAATCGATATCGCGCCCCGGAAATACGCGTAATGCTTCTGCCCGCGGCGTAACAACAATTATAAGTAACACAATTGTCGAACTGATCGTTAACGACTCAAACAATACTTGTTATTAGTGTGTTTATAGTAGAAATCGTTCTAGCTTTCCAGAGTAATTCATCTAAGAAATTACTTATCAATATTATGAAAAATTCTGTAAACTTTTCAATTCATCACTTCATATGGTATGTAGTAGCATGATTGGAGTTATCAATAAAGCAATAAAATAAAAGCATTCGCACTTCGTTATCATGGATACGTGAATATTACGCATTGGCACGCAAGGTATCGGCTCTGATTGCGTGCGCTGGACGCGATGTGCGTGTAAATTGGCTATTTCAGACCATCCATACTAAGTCCTCTCATCATTTCTAATCCGTAACAGATGTTGTTTTACTCAAAGT